>JADBJO010012536.1:20000-22500 GCA_016801955.1 Conus betulinus | reverse complement strand
GGTGTGGTGTGTGATGTGGTATGTGGTGTGTGGTGTGATGTGATACTATGAAGCGTGATACTGTGTGATGTGTGTGGTCAGGAGTGGTGTGGGGGGTGGGGTGGTGAGGTATGGTACTCTGTGGTTTGGTGTGGTGTGGTGTGATGTGGTTTGATGTGGTGTGTGGTGTGATGTGGTGTGTGCTGTGCTGTGCTGTGCTGTGCTGTGCTGTGCTGTAAGGTGGTATGGTGTGGGCGTGGTGTGGTCTGGTGTAAGTTGGTATGGTGTGGTGTGGTGTGGTGTGGTGTGGTGTGGTGTGGTGTGGTTTTTGATGTGGTGCTGTGCTGTGCTGTGCTGTGGTGTAAGGTGGTATGGTGTGGCTTGGTGTGGTGCGGTTTGGTGTGGTGGTGTGTGCCGTGCTGTGGTGTGGTGTAATATGATATGGCGGCGTGTGGTGGTGGTGTGGTGTGGTGTGTGTGTGTGGTTTGATGTGGTGTGCTGTGCTGTGCTGTGCTGTGGTGTAAGGTGGTATGGTGTGGCTTGGTGTGGTGTGGTTTGGTGTGGTGGTGTGCCGTGCTGTGGTGTGGTGTAATATGATATGGCGTGGTGTGGTTTGGTGTGCCGTGCTGTGGTGTGGTGTAAGATGGTATGGCGTGGTGTGGTATGATGCGCGCGCGCGCGCGCGCACACACACACACACACACACACACACACACACACACACACACACACCGGAGGTCCATTCAAAGTGCTGAAAACGTTGCAGTATTAGCGAACACACAGACGTTTTTTACTTCCGTTCAAATGAGCAGTCCACTCTCAGCCACTTGTTCTGAACAGTCACCCTTTTAGTCCACTGTCAGCCAATTGTTCTGAACAGTCACCCTTTTAGTCCACTGTCAGCCAATTGTTCTGAACAGTCACCCTTTTAGTCCACTGTCAGCCAATTGCTCTGAACAGTCACCCTTTCAAACAATCAACGGACTGCACGAAAACGTCAGGTAAGGTTGTTTCCTACTGCCAGTGCATTTGTATTCGGTGAACACTAACAATTTCATGGCAAAAACTCCCGCTCGTTTCAATAGGTGTTACCGTGGTTAACGACATGAAAACAAACTTCCGCGGTGGTTCTATACAGAGACCAACTGACACCGACAGCTAAGTAGTTGAACGCGATACATGGGGGGAAAAATAAAACTTGTACAGTAAGTTTCCGTTCTGTCAAGGAAGGAGTCGAGGAAGAACAAGAATAAGAATGAGGAGGAGGAGGAGGTTATGAAAAGAAGAAAAAACATAAAAAGAAGGTTGTGGAAGAAGGAAAGAAGTAACAAAAAAGGAAAAGGTGGAAGAAAAGGAAGAAAATAGTAAAAATGGATGAAAAAAAGTAGAAGAAGAAAGTTTCTCTTTATGTAAATCAGCAGAAAAAGAAAAAGAACACACATATATTCAAAGCACACACACACACACACACACACACACACACACACACACACACACACACACACACACACACGTCTATGAAACTGCAAGATCTGATCAACTATTTTCAGGTTTTCTTGTAGACAGGCAGACAGACAGGCAGACAGACAGGCAGACGCATAGAGACAAACAGAGCCCAGAACTAGATCCTGCATGTTATGCCTCCACACGCAGGCCGGGAAACATCATGCAAACTAAACCCTCTGCGTGGAGTTTTGTCCGGAAACATCATGCAAACTAAACCCTCCGCGTGGGAGTTTTGTCCGGAAACATCATGCAAACTAAACCCTCTGCGTGGAGTTTTGTCCGGAAACATCATGCAAACTAAACCCTCCGCGTGGAGTTTTGTCCGGAAACATCATGCAAACTAAACCCTCCGCGTGGAGTTTTGTCCGGAAACATCACGCAAACTAAACCCTCCGCGTGGAGTTTTGTCCGGAAACATCACGCAAACTAAACCCTCCGCGTGGAGTTTGTCCGAAAACTCATCATGGAAACTAAACCCTCTGCGTGGAGTTTTGTCCGGAAACATCATGCAAACTAAACCCTCTGCGTGGAGTTTTGTCCGGAAACATCATGCAAACTAACCCTCCTCCGCGTGGAGTTTTGTCCGGAAACATCATGCAAACTAAACCCTCCGCGTGGAGTTTTTTGTCCGGAAACATCACGCAAACTAAACCCTCCGCGTGGAGTTTTGTCCGGAAACATCACGCAAACTAAACCCTCCGCGTGGAGTTTTTGTCCGGAAACATCAGGCAAACTAAACCCTCCGCGTGGTTTGTCCGGAAACATCATGCAAACTAAACCCTCTGCGTGGAGGTTTGTCCGGAAACATCAGGCAAACTAAACCCTCTGCGTGGAGGTTTGTCCGGAAACATCATGCAAACTAAACCCTCTGCGCGTGGAGTTTTGTCCGGAAACATCATGCAAACTAAACCCTCTGCGTGGAGGTTTGTCCGGAAACATCATGCAAACTAAACCTCTGCGTGGAGTTTTGTCCGGAAACATCAGGCAAACTAAACCCTCTGCGTGGAGTTTTTGT
>JADBJO010012536.1:0-12500 GCA_016801955.1 Conus betulinus | reverse complement strand
GAAAAGAATTTAAGGTAACTCCGCCGGTTAACATGGGCAAACAAATTACAAGACAAAACACGACGCGTTTCGGCCTCTTAGATCCTCTTCAGGCAATATAGACAGCATTCAGGACTGAAAACGAAGAACGAGCAGTCACTTAACTTTTCAAATTCGGCGCAAGATGAGCGTTGAAATCACTTATCCCATTGTTTTTTCGCCGTTTATCTTGTGTATTTGTTTTCTTGTTTGTTTTCTTCATCTACTACCTTGAACTTGTTGATTATGTACTGGTCTCAGCTTAGTCTTGTTATCATCAGAAGTAAAGTCTATGAACCCAAGCGGGATAACTCCCACTACACTTCCTACTCCGAATCTCTTCAATTTCCGTTTGAATAGCAGCTTCCTTTAAAAGGCCCTCCAACCCCAACCCCCTCTCTCTTCTTCTTCTTCTTCTTCTTCTTCTCTTCTTCTCTTCTTCTTCTTCTTCTTCTTCTTCTTCTTCTTCTTCTTCTTCCTCTTCTTCTTCCTCGTCGTCGTCTTCTTCTTCTTCTTCTTCTTCTTCTCTCTTCTTCTTCTTCTTCTTCTTCTTCTTCTTCTTCTTCTTCTTCTTTTTCATCGTAGTCGTCGTCGTCTTCTCTTCCTCCTCTTCCTCCTCCTCCTCCTCCTCCTCCTCCTCCTCCTTCTTCTTCTTCTTCTTCTTCTCTTCGCTTTTGTCATCTTTGTTTGTCTCACCTGTTGAAGACCTTTTAGATCAAAACGCGTTGTGTCTGTATTGTCATTTGTCTGTCCCGTTCATTGTGGGGTACTAGGTACCTAGCCATTATTTCCTGTTCAGTTAACCCTGACGACAGAACATCCGGTGAGATCATGTGACATCCTGTCATGACAGACTATTTCTGTTTTCATCTCAAAGCTGAAACAATATCGGTCGCTAACACATTTCAGCAGGCAGGGAGAGTTGGAAAGGGAAACAACTTTGAACAAAGTCACTTTACTTTTTGTTTTGTTTTTTAACCTGTTCTTTGAGGAGCCCCATAATTTCGACCGTCTGCACGTAATCTAATCACGTAATTTTGTCTGGCAATGAATATGTCCAACTGAAGGAGAAGAGAAGTATTTCTAGTAAATGATCTTTCATATGATGGGTTCAGAAACGTAGATGTTAGATGGTTCTTTTGGGTCGCCTGGATTGCAGATGTCACTTGAACGACCTTGAGAACGTCATCCCCTTCGTGCTGGTTGGTCTGCTGTACGTCAGCACCTCGCCGCCATTGGGCTACGCTCTCCTGCACTTCCGGGTCTTCACAGCAGCCCGGCTGTTGCATACGGTTGTGTACCTGGCGGCCGTGCCCCAGCCTGCCCGTGCCCTGACCTTCTGCATCGGCCTCTGTGCCACCTTGTCCATGGCCTACTCTGCTGCTTCCGCTGTTGGATTTGCATTGTAGGCTGTTCATCCCGCGTCACACAAGGCGACTCTCTCTATCAATATGAGAGAAATATTTTGCTCCTTCTTTCCATTTTGCGAGTGACGAACAAGGCGGGTAACTCTTGCTCCTATGATGAACTGAATTACTTGCCCTTAACTCCAAAGAGTTGCTGCTTACAACACCAAACCGCCAAGCAGAAATACCCATTCAGAGCACACGGAACAACCAGGGAGCTTTGAGAGAGCCATTTAGCTCATTATGGAAGCAAAAATTACCCTGCTTGTTCGTTATGTGGAGTATTCCCGGCCTCATTTACGTTTTGCATGTTGTGGTCAAAACCAGGCAACTTTACGGTATACATACAAATCGACTGGTCATGTGACTCAGACGTGAAACATCTCACTCTGGAGGTTTACTCCCATGTTAAGTCAACTTTGAATTGTTCTAACTTTGTTACATCAATGAAGAAGAGTACAAAATCTCAACTAAAATCATGCTGGACACAGAAATACATTTTCGATCATGGTGAAGCACAACTAAAGTAACAGAGAAACTGCGCTCAGAGGAGATGGCGGATTGTTCGGCAGAGCGCAACCTTCACCTTGGCTCTGATCGGCCGATCATCTTCGCTTGTGTGAGTGTTTCGCTAGGAAAGTTATAGGTGTATTTGTACCTGGGCTTGCTAACCTGGGTGGTGTCAGTTGTCGTGCGTCAAACAGCGAACGCACTCGTATGAGAGAGAGAGAGAGAGAGAGAGAGAGAGAGAGAGAGAGAGAGAGAGAGAGAGAGAGAGAGAGAGGTCGCATGTGACATGGGCTTCAATGTACAGTGGCTCTTCCCAGTAAAAAAAAAAAATTTTCTTCTTGTATGGACTTGTTCGTCTGGATAGTGTGTGTGCGCGCGCGCGCGCGCGCGCGCGCGCGCGTGTGTGTGTGTGTGTGTGTGTGCGTGTGCGTGTACGTGAACGTGCACTCGCGCATGTGTGTGTGTGTGTGTGTGTGTGTGTGTGTGTGTGTGTGTGTGTGTGTGTGTGTGTTCTTCAGTTTAATGTATTTTCATTTAAGTGATGTCAGACATACACAAAAAGGAGTGCATGCGTGCGTTCGTGCATGTGAGAGAGACAGAGAGAGAGAGAGAGAGAGAGAGAGAGAGAGAGAGAGAGAGAGAGAGAGACTATATTTGACAGCCTGAATATTTTTTTGTTTTTTAATAATTACATTTTTGTAAGGAAAAAGAGGGCGAGGGGATTGGAATAAGTAACACAACAACACCACTTTCCAAAAGAAGAGAAAAAATGAAATAGTTATCATAGTAAATGTCCAGGGAGCACTGAATCAGTCCCTGCACAATCTCAAATGTTTGTGGAGAGTTTGACAGGTTTAGACCAGGTGCTTTAGAACCTAATCCAATCCTAAACCAATTTGTGTCTTGGTCTTTGCCAACAGGTAAACAGCATTGGCCTGTTTGGCTTTCAGACATAGAACAATCTCGATCATCACTTGAACATGTGCGTGCGTGCGTGCGTGCGTGCGTGTGTGTGTGTGTGTGTGTGTGTGTGTGTGTGAGTGTGTGTGTGTGTGTGTGTGTGTGTGTGTGTGTGCGTGCGTGTGTGTGTACGTGCATATGTGTGTGTGTGTGTCTGTCTGTGTGTGTCTGTGTGTGTCTGTGTGTGCGCGCGCGCATGTGTGCGTGTGCGTATGTGTGTGTGTGTGTGTGTGTGTGTGTGTGTGTGTGTGTGTGTGTGTGTGTCTGTCTGTCTGTCTGTCTGTCTGTCTGTCTATCTGTCTGTCTGTATCTGTGTCTGTGTGCCTGTGTGCTTGTGTGTGTATATATGTGTGTGTGATTGTCTGTGTGAGTGTGCGCGCGCAGGCGTATGCATGCGTGCACGAGAGCGCGCCCTAACGGAGGGAAAGGGATAGGTTTTCATTATTTGTTGTTGTTTGATTGTTCTTTTTTGTTTTTGTTTTTGTTTTTGTTTTGTTTTTTTTTGTTTTCTGGCCCACGCCATCTGTCTTTCACCTAGAAAGCCGTACTACTTCTATCCTCCTGTGACAACTTATCATGTGTATTTTCAATGATTAAACAAAAAAAATCTGCGACCAGGTAAGTGATACGAGAACCATGTTCAGCGTGGACACTACTGTCCATTCTACTATGTCTGCCTGCCTCTTTGCCCTTATGGCCATTTGATGTACTATTTGGGGCATCCATCTGTTTGATTCCCTTTTTAACGCTGAGAGTGAACAGTCAAGCCAGATGACCAACGCCGACAGCAAGATTTGTGTTTTTTTCCTTCTGACAGATGCCAGTAGAACAGTTGTCGTGTTATAAATTACGGTACATGTTTTGCGGATAGCTGTGCAGCTGTGTCATGTTTCTTGCTTTTTGTGATCAGGATTTTTTTTTCTGTCGGTGGTGACAACCCTGAAAGGGCCCCAGTGTGGTCTGCTATGCTCTAGTAACACTGAATTGAAACTCGTTTTTATGTTTTGTTTTTTGCTTTTGTTTTTCTTTCTTTCTTTCTTTCTTTTTTTTCTTTCTTTCTTTCTGGAAAACACTTGCTCCCATCAAAATTTTTCTTTCTTTGAAGATTTTGTTTATATACCGTTCTTTTCATCAATATAAATTCACTTCCCAGTAAAAAAAAAAAAATACATCTCTTCAAGGATTTTGAAAGCTGTTCTCTAAGTAATACTAAATTAAACGTCCCTGTAAATTCTGCTTGCGGTTAGATATTTCCTTAACACCGTTCTCTTTATCACTAGGAGATTTACCTCTGAGTAGAGACTACCTCCCTTTAATGCCCTTTTTGAACACTGTTCTCCTCACCACTAGGTTTGTCTCTGTGTAGGCATTACCTCCCTTTAATGACCTTTTTTGAACCCTGTTCTCCTCACCACTAGATGTGTCTCTGTGTAAACATTACCTCCTTTTAATGACCGTTTTGAACACTGTTTTCATCACTACTAGGTTTATCGCTTTGTAAACATTACCCCCTTCAATGAATTTTTTTTAACACTGTTCTTATCACTACTAGATTTATCTCTTTGTAAACATTACCTCCCATTGATGACCTTTTTGAACAATGTTCTCATCAATACTAGATTTATCTCTTTGTAAACATTAGCTCTCATTAACGCCCTTTTTAAACACTGTTCTCATCAATACTAGGTTTATGTCTTTGTAAACATTACCTCCCTTTAATGACTTTTGAACCCTCTTCTTATCACTACTAGATTTCTCTCTTTGTAAACATTGCCTCCCTTTAATGACCCTTTTGAACACACTGTTCTCAGTATCAATACTAGATTTACTCCCCTGTAAATACTACATCTCATTAAGGCTTTTTCAACATTGCTCCGATCTATCAAAAATTGTTTTACTATCAAACCTCTCTCTAGAGGCCTTTTTGCTTACTACTTGCCTGTCAAGACAACCTTTTCTCCTTGTAGAGGCAACGACTTTGGAGGCCTTTTTTAAATGCTGTTCTCTCCATCAAAACTGTTCCTCTTTCTCATACTAGTTTTTGGCACCTCCTTGTACCCGGCAACGACTTGTTCCCTTGGCCTTTTTTAAAATGCTGTAAGGAATGTCTCCATCAAAACTAGATTTACCTCCCTGTAATTTCAGGACCCCGTTTTCAGTACAGAATGGCACCTTTACGCAAACTGTCACCGGTGACATTTGTTCCCCCCCCCCCAGTAAAATGTCACCCCAGTAAGGAATGTCCCCCCTCCCACCCACCACCCCCCCCCCCCCCCCCCCCCCCCCCCCCCCCCCCCCCACCCCCCCACCCCCCCCCCCCCCCGCCCCTCACCCCCCCCCCCCCCCCCCCCCCCCCCCCCCCCCCCCCCCCCCCCCCCCCCCCCCCCCCCCCCACCCCCTCCCCCCCCCCCCCCCCCCCCCCCCCTCGCCCCCCCTCCCCCCCCCCCCCCCCCCCCCCCCCCCCCCCCCCCCCCCCCCACCCCCCCCCCCCCCCCCCCCCCCCCCCCCCCCCACCCCCCCCCCCCCCCCCCCCCCCCCCCCCCCCCCCCCCCCCCCCCCCCCCCCCCCCCCCCCCCCCCCCCCCCCCCCCCCCCCCCCCTGTTTTTCCCCCCCCCCCCCCCCCCCCCCCCCCCCCCCCCCCCCACCCCCACCCCCCCCCCCCTCCCCGCCCGCCTGAGTGATGTTCTGCACAGGTAGGTCGATGTTCATATCTGCTGCAGAACAAACGGTCGCCATTTTTACGAATTTGGATCGAGTCTGACCAGTCATCTGTAGTCTACGAAGTTACCCTGATTTCTCAGTTAATACTGGTAAATTATCTACTAAATCTAGAATTTCACAAGATTCAATATCTCTTTTAGAATATAATTTTGATAGAACTTGTTAATTTCTTCGGCAATTTCATCACTATCACTTAAAAAAATAGATCCATTATTCAGCGTAAGTTTCGTAATTTTTTTACAAACGTAATTTCGCTTTTCAAGTCCACAAAAAATAATTTATTTTTCCCCTTCTGCGACCCATCTCGCCCTTGAACGCAGCAACACACCCTCCATCTTCTTTTCCCGAAGTGTAATCAACTCTTGTTTATAACTTTCAAGTTCACGTCTTTCTTCTTCAGATAATACCACTTTCTTTTCAAGTAAGAAATATTACTTTCGAGATGTTTCTTTTTCTGTGTCCTTCCGTTTCTTCATCGTTGCGTATGACATAGTTTTGCCTCTAATTTTCGTAAGTAATGTATCCAAAAAAAGTTGATCAGAAATAACAAACTGGATTTCTGATTTAGGAATCTGGGTCAACCCACAGCGACAATATGGTAGAGCTGCATATTTCTCAACAACTGTTTGAATTACTTGGTTTATGTCTTCTGTGTAATTGGTGTCTTTCAACAATGAACTATTGAATTTCCATAATAGATTTTTTATCTCCTACCTTGCTCTAGAGTTACTATAATTAAGAAGTGGTCAGATCGATATCCTGGTAGAATATCTGCGTCTGTTACATGATTACATAACCAGTCGGAAATAAGAAAGAAGTCTAAACGGCTCTGCTGACATGGGTTATTCCTCCTCCAAGTATACCTTCGTAATTCGGGATTTAAATCACGCCAGATGTCAGTTAAGTCTAGGCTGTCCGTCATGTTTTCTATTTGCTCTTGTGCTTTAGGATTATTGTTATGTTTGTAATTAGAACAGTTCAAGGAGTAATCACGTACCAAATTCCAATCACCTCCAATACTGACATTTTCAGCTCTAACTTCTCTAATATGTTCTTCCACTCCACACAAAAAAACTCAGGCTCATCACGATTGGGCCCGTAAATACTAACAATAAGACATTCTTTATCCATTATTTTATGGATGCAAAAATATAATTACCTGCCGTGCCTTTATAAACTTTTCTTAACTGATAGTCAAAGTGATTATTGAACAAAATAGCTACGCCTTTTCAATGTGAATTATGAGGCGCAAAATAGCATTTGTAACCCCACTCTGAACGAATATAATTCTCTAACTTCGGTTTGAAATGAGTATCCTGCAACAAATATATTGAGTATGCTTTTCCCCTTAAATAATTAAAACACGTCTCTTCGCTTTTGGGGTTGGCCAGACCCTGACAATTCATGGATGCAATTGTTACTTTGTTACTCATATTGACAGCTAAATCTAACATGAGCCATACCAACACATGGACACATTACCATGTTGACATATAAAACCGAACCAAAATGAAAACGAAAATCTGAGCAAATCGTGTTCAAGTCCATAACAACAGTTGCTCCGCAGAGGTCTATTATGGGCGACGGATGATGCCCGACGTTTTAGTTTACCGTTGTAGCCGTTACTGACGGCTGTAACGGCCCATAATAGTTTTTTCTTTTTATGGAATGTCTCAGGAAGTACTCGGCCGATCTTTCTGAAAATTTGTAGGTATGTTCATTATGGGGTCACGGATCATGCCCGACGTTTAATTTACAGTTATGGCGGTTACGTACGGCTATAACGACCCATAACGGTTTTTTTAATGGAATATCTCAGAATGTAAGTGGCCGATCTTTCTGAAAATTTGTATGTTCATTACCGGTCACAGAGATGCCCGATGTTTAAGTTTACCTTATAGCCGTTACTAACGGCCTATAATGGTTTTCTTCTTGATGGAAAATCTCAGAAAGTTCTCGCCGATCTTTCTGAAAATTTGTAAGTATGTTCATTATAGGTCACAGATGATGGCCGATGTTTACCAGAATAGCCATTACTAACGGTTACACCAGCCCAAGACGGCTTTTCCTCTTTATG
Source organism: Conus betulinus (assembly GCA_016801955.1). Classification (NCBI taxonomy): domain Eukaryota; kingdom Metazoa; phylum Mollusca; class Gastropoda; order Neogastropoda; family Conidae; genus Conus; species Conus betulinus. Next base: position 4,808 of record JADBJO010012536.1, on the reverse strand, counting down.
GAATATATCACGCGTTTTCAGGATAAACTGGGAGTACGTTTATATGCTTTGCATCTTTTTTTATTATTCAATGTGGTTATAGGTCCGTAAGAGTCCTATGCGGCTGTTTGACTGAAATAAAACAGAAAACTGATACCGGCGATGCCGTGTGAAAGATTATGTTATCAGTGGTATTGTCTGGATCTTTTGAAAGCTGTGTCTGATTTCACAGCAACATGTTGGAGAAAAGGGGGATAGGGGCGTGCGTATCTGTTTCCCAATATGAAACACAGGGACTGATTTAGCAGTCACTGGAAACCATATACATTCTCAAGGTCACTGGTAGTAACCAACCAACGGAAGGTTGTGTTATCTGTCATTCTAAAGGTCATCTGTAGTTATCTACAGTGTGCAGATCATCGCTAGTTATGTACATTTAATATTCTGAAAGCCGTTGATAGTTAACATACATTCTGACTGTCATTGGTAGTTATGTACACTCAATATTCTGAAGGTCGTTGGTAGTTAACGTACATTCTAACTGTCATTGGTAGTTATGTACAGTCTGGAGGTCATTTGTAGCTTGCACATTCTGAAGATCGTTGCTAATAAATAATAATAATAATAATAATAATAATTTTTAACGCCTATTCTCTAAAGATTAGGGCTCTAAGCGCTTTACATATAATATATAATAAACACTCTCGTTTACACAACGGGCTGCCTACCTGGGTAGTGCCGACTGAAGAGCTGCCTGCCGGTGCATTATTCAATCGTTTCCCGTGTCATCCGGTCAATATCGTTCACTCAGTTTCCTTATTTCCTTCTTTCTTTCCATTTCTCGCGCAAGTTGATTATGCACACTCTGAATAGAGGGTCATTCTTTATTTAGGAAGATTCTGAAAGGCACTGTAGCCATGCACTTTCTGTGATCCAGTGCTAGCTGTATAGATCATAATGGTCATCGGTTATTATTCTAAAGGTCATTTAGCAGTGAGCATATGGTGAATTAGGTACCTTCATAACGTCGTCGTTAGCTATGGCCATTGGTAGTTATATGCATTCTGTTGGTCCTCGGTAGCTATAGATATTCTGATGGTCATTGATACTTGTGCACACTCTAGTGGTCATTGGCAGATATGTCCATTTCAATGGTCATTGATAGTTTTGTCCGTCCGTTTTAATGATTGTTGGCAGTCGTGTACATTCTAATGTTAATTCCCAATTATATAAGTTCTGACGGTCAGTGGTTCTGATGTACATTCTAAATGTCATTGACAGTTACGGTGATTTGAATCATCATTGGTAGTTGTATACATTGTAACGGCAATTGATAATTATGTCCATTCGAATGGTCATTTGACTGATAATTGATAAGCAGATTCTAATGATGACTGGTAGTTATGTGCATCTTGATGGTCATTGGTCGTGATGCACATTCTCATGGTCGTTGGTAGTTCCGGACATTCGCGTCACTGGTAGTTATGTGCATTCTAATGGTGATTGGTAGTTGTGCACATTGTCATCGTCCTTGGTAATTGTTCACATTATAATGGCTATTGGTGGTCATGTGCATTCTAATGGTCATTGTTACACATCGTAACCACCACAGAAAAGTTACTACATTCCCATCGTCATTGTTAGTTATGTACATTCTGATTTGTTTTGGTAGTAAGGTATTCTAATCGATTGGTAGTTAGGTAATTTTAATCGTCATTGATAGTTAAATACACTATAGTCGTCTTTTGTAGTTATGTAGATTCCAGTCATCATTGCAAGTTAAGCATGTGCTCATTTTCATTGGTAGCTATGGATGTTCTGATGGTCATTGGTAGCATAGTACATCCTGATGGTCATAAGTAGTGATATACACTCCAGTGAAACTTCACGCACAAACGCAATTCGCTTGTGCTCTGAGAACTCTTTATTCGCATGGACGTCCGGGACATCTTTTAACGTTAAAATGTTGTTTCAGAGCCTAGCTGCCACATTTTTGTACTCCCAGTTCTGTCTGTCCCTCCGTCCGTGGTCAAAATGTGTTCCGCTCGCTCCAGACAAAACTACTAGGCCGATCTTTCTGAAAATTTGTAGGTATGTTTGTTATGGGTTACCAATGATGCCCGATGTTTTAGTTTACCGTTATAGCCGTTACTAACGGCTGTAACGGCCTGTAACGGGTTTTCTTCTCTATGGAATATCTCAGAAAGTACTTGGCCGATCATTGTGAAAATTAGCAGGTGTGTACATTATGGGTAAGTAAGTTATAGCCGTTACTAACGGCTATAACTGCCCATAACAGTTTTTCTTCTTTATGGAATATCTCAGAAAGTACCTGGCCGATCTTTCTGAAAATTTGTAGGTATGTTCACTATGGGCGACGGATGATGCCCGACGTAGTAGTTTACCGTTATAGCCGTTAGTAACGGCTATAACGGCCCATAACGATATTTCTTTTTCATGGAATATCTCAGAAAGTTCTTGGCCGATCTTTCTGAAAATTAGCAGGTATGTTCGTTATGGGTCACGGATGATGCCCGATGTTTTAGTTTACCCCGCCCGTTATAGCCGTTACTAGGGGCTAAAACGACCCATAACGGTTTTTCTTTTTTTTTTATATAGAATATTTCAGAAAGTACGTGGTCGATCTTTCTGAAAATTTGTAGGTATGTTCATTATGGATCACGGGTGATGCCCGATGTTTTAGTTTACCGTTATAGCCGTTCACTAACGGCCCATAATGGTTTTCTTCTCGATGGAAGATCTCAGAAAATTCTTGGCTGATCTTTCTGAAAATTGTTGTAAGTATGTTCATTATAGGTCACAGATGATGGCCGGTGTTTACCAGAATAGCCATTACTAACGGTTACACCAGCCCAAGACGGTTTTACCTCTTTATGGAATATCTCACGCGTATCAGGATAAACTGGGAGTACGTTTATACGCTTTGCATCTTGTTTTCTGCTACGTTTCATGTTGTACCTCGTTTCTTTTTTTTTCCACCTACACTGCTTTCTGCTGCTGTGTTCTACGTTGTAAGGTTAATGTGTTGATCTATACTTCATTCTAATGCAATGCTCCACGCTGTATACTCAACTTCAATTATGTATACTGCATTCTACTGCTGTGTTCCAAGTTGTAAGCTCCATTGTAATGATTATACTGCATTCTGCTGATATGTTCTGCTTTGTAGGGTCTGTACTGATCTACGCAACTGATGTACACTGTTCAAGGCTCTGTTACCTTGTGCTGCGCTGCGAGATCGTGCACATTTCATTCTCTTGGATTAAACAGAAACTGTGTTGTATTGCAGTAGCATGTGCTTCGCTGCATTGAAGTTTGTGCTATCCGTATTACACTGTCTTGCACAGCAGTGTAGAACTGTTTTGCACTGAACTATAACGGGTTGGGCGGACAAGCTGTAAGTTGGAAATGTCTGTTTTGAGGGGTCAATTTTTATGCTGATCGATGAGAATGAGGATGATAAAGGTGATGCTAGGGACTTCCATTTCGGTCTGAGACTACATGACAGGGCTGTACTCTACGCTTCCTTTCATGATATATCCCGGCGTCAACCAGGCCCGAGAGATACGAAAACCTGCACTGTTGGTCAGGAAATCTGAGCAACACTCTCAGAAACGCATCCATTAAGTGGATGGTCTTAGTCTTCCCAACTGAACCCGTAGCAAACTCAACTCTGAGTAGGAGCTGGTCAGGGCAGAAAAATTCCACATGACTCTGATAAGAATCGAACCTATGACCTCCCAGCAGGGAGTCCACGACGCTAACCACTTCGCCACGGCGGCTGATGGTGAAAGGTCATTTTGTCTTGTCCTAAGGATACGTTTCACCGTTAATGTTAGCATCAACCACGTCTTTTTTTTTTAATAACTGTTCTGTTTAGAAAATGCGCTGGTATTGGATTTTTAGTGTCGCACATAATTAACATTCGGTATGATGGTTTTCAAATTGTTCTGCAGCTTTGAAATAACGTTTGTGACAAATTGGACGACGAACCATAGATGGGTGAAACAGTTTGCCTGTCGTTTGGGTTTAAATGAATGTTCTACATCCTCCCCAACCACCACCACCCCCCCACCCCTCCACCCATCCTCCACCACTCACTCTCCCACTCCAGCTCCGCTCATAATCCTGCCCCACCTTCACTCCGTCTTCCTCCCTCCCTTCCCCTTCCCTCACAATAACGTGAATCATCTGCGTTATCTCTCTCTCTCTCTCTCTCTCTCTCTCTCTCTCTCTCTCTCTCTCTCTCTCTCTCTCTCTCTCTGAGATAACACAATTTAGTTAATAGGTTGAATTTTTACAGTGTCATAATCGCAGATTATAGGCCCCTGGCAAAGTGAACTAATGAACCTACCAGCTGCTGTAGCGCTGTGGTACGCTGGTGACTGTCGTGGTCTGCGCGGGTGGGGGAGTCGAAGGTTCGGTTCCCACCAGAGGTACTTATTTGTAGGATTGTTCAGCCCCGCGTCTGGTCCCTTCCCAAAGATGAGAGTACTGTGGACTCTAGTGGGAAGACTGAAACCGCACGGTCAACCTGCACCTGTTCTCCTCTGAGAACACTGTTCAGTTTTACAAAGTCAGGAAGCGTTAAGTACGCCCCTGTCACGTAGTTTCTGACCAGAATGGAAGTCTATGGCATCGTCCTATCATCCTCATCCTAACCCATCAGCATCCTATAATCTCCAATTCTGTGGCCCTTCATGCCCTGCTCTCGTGGTGACCTGAGCTCAGATTTCCTCTCCACACGTCCTTGCCCTTGGTGAGTTTGTGTCAAGGTCGTCAGTATGGGCCAGGTCACGGGGAGTGTC
>JADBJO010012535.1:50000-57472 GCA_016801955.1 Conus betulinus | reverse complement strand
TGCAAGGCTTCATTATTGTGAGAGCAATTATTCGATATTATCATTGCGCTCTCCACGTCACCCACTCACAGCACATACGGGTTTGTTTAGGCATAATCTATCTTACCACTGCAGATTATGAAGGCTTATCACCCCCCTTATTCCACAATCTTGATACTAAGAATCACGCTTTGTTTAACTTGAAGTGTTTCCTCTTGTAGTCTTGCATAACCCAAGTTTGCTCTGTAATTTGCTGGTATGGGTGCGCGTACTTAGCCTTGGAATTTTTTTAGCTTTAGTATGTCTATTAATATTATATATATAGCTATATATATATATATTGTCTCTGAACAATTAGGTAGTGCGGGAATACAGTTGTCCTGTTAACCATCTTCCATCATTATAGTAAAGTTGATCCTTGGCAACCGTAACTTGTCGATTAGTTTAAATAATCTGCGACAATAATACAACAAAGTAGTCTGGTCGCTTTTACCTTGATGGCAAGTGCACAAATTAGCTTTGGTAGATGTATCTATGATTCTGAATACCCGAAGGCAAATCCGGATGGTCGCCTGCTCCAAGCGCGCCGCATTTCGTCAACTGTGGAAATCAGGACCTCATCGTCGGGTCATAAACGGCTGATTGGGTGTCCCTGTGCTCTTTTGCTGTTTCGTAGTCAAACAGCGAGACACTTCCATGAAAAAAGATCCATCTGTCCACCCCAGCCGGAGAACGAAGTGTTGGGAATTGGCGCGCCTCGCAACAGTTGTGCTGTGACCACTAAAATCAATTATGGCCATACACAGTAACTGTAAAGGTTGGGGACCGATCTTGTAGTCTCGTCCCTGATGATGTTGCAACAGTTTTTTGTTTGTGTGGGACTTTTTTGGTCGCTCTTCATTAGGGGGAGAGCCAGTGACGGAGCCTCTCGCCTCTGTCTCTGTCCTCCTGGCTGGCTTGCGCTGAGGTGATCCCCTCTTTACTCTTGGAGGACAGCGATTTATGTCTCCCCTCACCGTCCGCAGTCACCTACTCTAAACACATAGCTGTGAGTGAAGCATTCAGCTTACCTCCCCCTATTTTCTTCACTCAAAAGGACAAGAGCAAGATTTGGTTTTATAATGAATATATAGTGTTTTTTTTTGGATTTTTTAAGACTAATGATTTCACAACAAATCAATATTCGGGTTTAGTTGCACAGTGAGGACGACTGCTGGCGGAAGTGTCGTAAATACAATCTTCATCATATTGGTCATGTAGGGCTCACTGAAAGAAGACCTAAGAGGTCGAAACGCGTTAGTTTGTATTGTGACTCGGTTGGCCCGGTTTCTACTGGGCGGTTCGCAAACAAGCTTCTGGTTGTGGCTTTGTAGCTGTAGCTGTATGATTTTGTTTCCTTCACTAGAGGTAGTATCCAATGAAGGAGCTCCTCACGCACCCCATTGCCACCTTTTGAGTTTTTCGTCGTAGGCTTAAAAAAGTGTTTCGAGTTTTTGAAGTACCAAAGGGATATAAAATGAACAATCGGTTAAAAACAGAGGTACTACAAACGCAAGACGCATTTATGCATGCATAAGTGTTTATGTATACTAAAGATTGAATTACAGATGCATTTATGATTCTACAATGTATGTCCGTGTCTCAAAATCAAATCGATGAATAAATAGATTGAATGAATAGATAAACCAATATGAATGGATCAATGTGGTAGGAGCGACGCAATGTTTAATAACAGTTAATAATAGGCATTCAACGCCCATCTTGCGCTGGAGTAGATGACGATAAGTGATTGCTCAGGTAGTGACACATTTGAAAACACTCCCAAGACATGAGCAATGAGCCTTTGTTTTTCAACAATCGTCTCTCTCTCTCTCTCTCTCTCTCTCCTCTCTCTCTCTCTCTCTCTCTCTCTCTCTCTCTCTCTCTCTCTCTCTCTGTCTGGAACATCTATGAATTGTTCAATTGTAATACAGTATTCAGTAACAACTTTGCATATACCAGCCATGGATAGCTGTAGGGCAAAGAGAGATGATATTCTTTCCATTTTGGAATGTTGTTTTTATTGACACCTTTTTGGTGTCGAAGAAAAAAAAAGTTCCGTAACCTAGTAACGCGCTAACAAAGCGTTGTTTTCGCCTGTTTCATTGGCTTTATACTTCTATCAATACAGGAACGGGCGAAGAGGGAGGGGGAAGAGAGGGGGTCGGGGGTGTATTTGAGGTGTGGGGGGCACGAGGGAGGATGGAGGGCTGGGGATATATGAAAGGCAACAAGATGCAGAGCATATAAACGTACTCCCAGTAAGTATTACAAAAAAGTGTAACAATATATATATATATATATAATATATATATATATATAGAGTAGATAGATAGATAGATAATAGATAGATAGATAGATACATACATATATATAAAAGTCACTATAGCACTTTTTCCCCTTTTGGTGGTAGAAATTTTGTGTGTAAGAGAAAAGAAAAAAATAAATACTGCTCTCCCTGGCGGGGAAATGAACCCCGATCTCCCGCGTGACAGGCGGGGATACTAACCACTATACTACCGAGGAGTGTACAGCATTTGGTTGCACTTAAGTTTATAAACCGTTACTGCTTAAACTGTACATCACACAATATATCATTTATAGCCGTTAGTAACGGTCCTATTCTCGGCTAGACGCCAAGCTCGAAGCGCTTTACAATCAACACTCGTTTACACAACGGCTGCCTACCTGGGTAGTGCCGACTGAAGAGCTGCCAGCTGGCGCTTCATTCAGTCGTTTCCCGTGTCATCCAGTCAGTATCGTTCAATATCGATTCACTCATTTTCCTTACTTCCTTCATTCTTTCCATTTCTCACGCAGGATCAATCCAAACATTATAACAATCCCAGTGACTTCAGATTAACTTTCCTTTAGCATCACGAAACGAACAGATCGTTAGAAACTTTGCTTGATATCTTTATACAGCCTTTCAAGAGAAAGGAAATTATTCTGTCTTGAACTATTAAATTTGCTTGTCCCTTGAAGGCAATTTCAGTACATGATATCGTGCACAAACTAGTTCAATGTTGTTCTTTTGATTTTCTCTTTGTTTCCTCTTTTGATTTTCTCTTTGTTTCCTCGGTAAATTGGTGAAACGTTACCATGTGGTCTTTGATTTAGTTTTGAAGCAGATGATGAATTGACATTATGATCTAACCTGTCTTGTTGTATTGATCATTAAAGTTCACACCCCTTCAAATGGGGCTTTGGTCCTTACTGAATAAAATTCGGTTCTGTTTCTGTTCTCTTAAAGCTTCCGAAAACGGTAAGCAAATCGAAGAAAGCAAATGACTATCAACAGAAAACATACGAAACTCAGCGTAGCAGTAGTTTAAATGTGGAGTCATCCAGTTTTACTGGTGTGTGTTTATGGCATCTATTCCTGTTCATTTGTGCCAAGTGCTACACCACTATACAGTCATGACTAATGATGCTCATATTGTTAGAGCAGACTAATTACTGTTGATTACAATCTTCAAAATATTGCACATCGTAAAAGAGATCGATATAAAGCATCTTTCAAATTTTCGTTTGTTTAGAAAATGTTTCAAACGTGTTCCGATGCATGACAAAATGAGCTATGCAGAGGGAGGCGAACGTTAAGCGCAGGTACCAATAATTAGCATACCTTTGTCTCCATTCACGGCCTTCTGCTGTATATGCAGGTAACGCTAATTAGCAGTACCCTTAATTGCAAAGTGAGGCGACTGCAGGCGGAAATCTAAACAAATCTTTAATAAAAGTTAGCGAACCGCCCAGAAAAAAAAAAAAAAAAAAAAACGGGACAAACGAGTCACAAGACAAAACACACAACGCGTTTCGACATTAGGTCTTCTTCGGGTAAGAGACGCCAACAAATAAAATAACGACAATTCACTCAGCTTTGATCGCTTCAGAGTTCAGCGCGAGGAAGAAGGCGTTGAATGAGAACGAGAGGTCGAAGCGCGTTGTGTTTTGTCTTGTGACTCGTTTGTCCACGTTTGTCTGGGCGGTTCGCTAACATGTATTTCAGATTTGTTTAGTAGTACCTTTTTCTGCATTCACGGCCCAGTGCTTAAGTCTGTGATCTCCGTTCCGTATAGGAAAGTCTGATGACATGTTTCTAATCGCGCGCGTGTGTGTGTGTATGCGTGTGTGTGTGTGTGTGTGTGTGTGTGTGTGTGTGTGTGTGTGTGTGTGTGTGTGTGTGTGTGTGTGTGTTTAACACAAACTAGCTGCAAACAAAGGAAAGACTGAAGTTTAAAAAAAAAAAAGTGAAAAAAGATGGGCGATACCTCTTCGTTCACGAAGACAGGAACCCCGGAGGTACTGACGACGACTGCTGCTGGGCGGAGGCCCTCCAGTGATCCATCAAGCTTTTCCCTCATCGGTGTGTTGGCAAGGCCAGGTCTCTGCCCTCAAGCTTTTCATGTGTGGGACAGTCCTGCAGGAAGTGTTCCACTGTCATTGGGGCTGTACCGCCTGGGCAACTTGAAGACTCGTCGATGTGGAATTGTGTGAACAGGTGATGTCTCAGTCTGGAGGGTCCATGCTCACTTGGGTCTGATCTGGGCAGCATGTAGTATGCGTCTTTCTTGTTGAAGTCTCGGTGCTGCTCAAGCCATCTTTTTTTTTTTTTATTTCTCCCTGGATGACACTTTTGATTTGTTCAAAGAAGATCTGCTCTAGTCTGGGCTGCTGTTCTCCTGAGGAATACCATCTGTGCGGTAACGTTGTTTTTGTTTTTTTTTGTTTGTTTGTTTTTTTTTTTTTTGCTGTTCTCACAAATCAACAGATGTACACATGCTTCTTAGGAGCGGAAAAAAATCCCTGGTGTTTTTGACATAGAGTTTGTGGGTAATAACAAGAAACCGATGTGCATCATACACGTAGTGACCAAAACAAAACCACGCCAGCGAAAATGATTTTATTATTTATCATCGTTATGAACACTCATATAGCGCGTATTCTCGACTAGAGACCCAAACTCCAAGCGCTTTACAATCCACACTCGTTTACACAGCGGGCTGTCTCCCTCAGTCGTGCCTACTGAAGAGCTGCCAGCTGGCGCTTCATTCAGTCGTTTCCCGTGTCATCCAGTCAGTATCGTTCAATACCGTAAACTCGATTTTCTTACGTTCTTCATTCTTTCCATTTCTCACGCAGGATGCATGCTATGTGTAACGTGTCATCCACACCAACGGCCAAACTGGCCTTCTCTTCCGAAAGTTGCTGATGGAATTTGACGTGTGTGCAAGACGTTATGCGTGCGTTCACACACGGAACCTTGGTATCTCATTCGAAGGAAATATATGAAATGGAGTCAAAACCAATGTTAACTCCGAGGGAAATATCCCCCTGTACCGAAACGGCTTGGAGGAGATTCGAACCCCGCAACCCCAGGATCACCAAGATCCTCTCACGGCGTACAGCCCAGGGAAGAGCAAACGCGAAACAAACATAAAGATGTTGTCACTGGAACGATATGCAAACACATCTTAAGAAATATGTTTATTGGTCAGTGTTGACCGTCTTACAACATTGGCGTGCCTTTTATTTTTGTACTCCCTGTTCTTACAGAACAATGGGAACAAGAAATGCTGTGTGTGTGTGTGTGTGTGTGTGTGTGTGTGTGTGTGTGTGTGTGTGTGTGTGTGTGTGTGTGTCTGTCTGTCTGTCTGTCTGTCTGTCCGTGGTCAAAACGTGTTCCGCTCGCTCCAGACAAAATTTCTGGGCCGATCTTTCTGAAAAATCTGTAGGTATGTTTATTATGGGTCACGTATGATGCCCGCTCTTTATTTTACCGTTATATCCGTTACTAATGACTATAACGGCCATAACGGATGGGCCAAGTACTTTCTGAGATTTTTTTATGGAAAATCTCAGAAAGTACTTGGCCCATCTTTCTGAAAATGTGTAGGTATGTTCATTATGGGTCACAGATGATGGCCGATGTTTACTAGAATAGCCGTTACTAACGGCTATAACGGTTTCAAATGGTTTTTCCTCTTTATGGAATATCTCACGCGTATTCAAGATAAACTGGCAGTACGTTTATATGCTTTGCATTTTCTTGTTTGTTAGATCTATATCCATCAGTCAGTCAGCCATTTTTCTTGTATTTTATTATTTTGTGTAACTTATTTACGTGGAGTTCTACGCATTCAGGCGAAACACATCATAGACGAACAATCAAAATGTGTTTGCACGTTCATCAGTTTTTGGTCTGAGAAGGAGAATCGCGTAACCAGATTATTATTCTAAATTTTCCGTGAGAATGGGCTACAAGTTGCTGTTCTCAATGTTAAAAGTAGTACATTTATATAAACTGTTTTAATTCGACAGTTCGTTGAAACACACACACACACACACACACACACACACACACACACACACACACACACACACACACACACACACACACACACACACACAGGCGCGCGCGCGAGCACACACACACACACACACACACACACACACACACACACACACACACACACACACACAACACAACACACACACACACACACACACACCACACACACACACACACACACACACACACACACAACACAACAACACACACACACACACACACACACACACACACACACACACACACACACACACACACACACCAATCTGGGCATGGCATGGTTATCTTCCCATCTCTGTTCCTATGCACTCACTCGCCAACAGTTTTGCTTTTCTTTCTCTTATGGCTTGAAAGTTGTCAATAACTTGAAAAAGAATGAAGGTGCAACGAATACAATAATATATGCTCGAGTGTAAATGTTCATTTCGAGAAGAACACCTTGTGTGGGTGGTTCAAATTGCCTTAACCTCCCCACACGTGAAAACGTCATCGACATCAACTTCAAAGGCATCCCTGAAAGTAATCAAGCCATTTTTAATTAAAAAAAAAAAAAAAAAAAGTTTAGATGAAATCACCCTGAAATCGGACCAGAGCCAGAGCAACATGAAATTCAGCACCACCCATGGAGAATATTTGTCAGTCTCCATAGCCTACGTCGGTGATCAATAGGTTTGATTGGTTTCGCTTCGATGATAAATACAGCACTTAGAATTGCCTTCGGTGTACAATACGAGTATGCAGGCGTAATCGTTCAATGTGGGTGGGGTGGGAAACGACAACATTTAGATTTCTATCATTTTATCGCCACATTACGAGATAAGAAGACGCAGAAAGGTCAATTATTGACACCTCTCAAATTCTCACATGGCGTTGAAAACTGTCAATGTTTTCTTTTCTTTTTTTTTTCTTTGATTTTTTATCTTTTTTAAACCATCTCTCTCTCTCTCTCTCTCTCTCTCTCTCTCTCTCTCTCTCTCTCTCTCTCTCTCTCTCTCTCTCTCTCTCTCTCTCTCTCTCTCTCTCTCATCCCCAACGGACCCCTCCCCCCCCCCTCCGCCCGATTCCTTTCCCTGTCTTTCCCCGTTTACACTACGTCCAC
>JADBJO010012535.1:42500-45000 GCA_016801955.1 Conus betulinus | reverse complement strand
GTGGAGACATTGGTTATTCATTATTCATGTTCTCGCTTCAAAATTCACCCAAATCACCCCACATCATTACACCCCTACCCCCCGTTTCCTGTCGGCCCCACCCCCCCTATTCTCCCCGCCATCTCCTCACGCTTCCGCGCCAATGGAGACCATACTATCGCAAACCAGTGAGAACCCCCCTTTATACACACGGGTTGGTATCCAGGTTCATAACTCCTTCCTCGCGCATGAACAAAAGTAACATAGGGAGGATACCTTTCTTTAGGAGGGAAAGATGGACATACAACGAACTGCAATGCCAATAGGGGCCGTTTATAAACCTTGAAGACATATACTCCACAACTCGTTTAACGTTTTACTTTTTTAAACGTAAAAATCTTGCATGCATGGGCCAAAAGTGCATTCTTATGCATTAGGAAGAGATGAAGTTACCCTGTCCCACCAATATTCTTTCTTGTTCTTGAAATGTTTTGCGGTTTAAGTCCAACGTATGATACAGTATGGAGCTGAAAACCGGGGGGTACTGGTTATTGCTGCTATTTCATTCTGCAAAGTTTTACTTGTATGTCTGTAGAAAATTGTGGGGGAGTTTCGTCGCCACAGACACCTAATTACTTTGTCTATGGTGAGACAAATCAACTATTCTGTATATTTGGTTTTTTGCAGTTAAAATGCATTCCATTTGCTTTAAATTTACTCAAATGGATGTTGATGAAACACTACCTTACAACGGCATATCGAATGGTTTTTTTAGAAGTGGATCGAATGGGTAAGAAAAACTGGGTGTGTAGAATGTTCGAAACAAGCGGTTGCAACGTTGATTTGGAGTTGCGTGGCTCAGTCATGTCTTTGGAGATGTAAAAAAAAAATGTACAAATGTTTTGTTATAGAGACTGCTCGGCTATATTTGGCAAGACTTGGCTATTTTTGTATTTTAAAGTACTGAAGTATTTTTATCTTTATTGATAGTACATGGCTTATATAGTGTGCTGAATTATACAGCAATGTCCGTTTCTAGAGGATGGAAGCATATGATGACAAAATTTCGTTCCGGTGGTGTGTGTGTGTGTTGTGTGTTGTGTGTGTGGTGTGTGTGTGTGTGTGTGTGGTGTGTGTGTGTTGGGTGTTGTGTGTTTTCACGTTTCGGTTCATTATTCTCGCTATAGATCGTCAAGGAATCGTCATCTTGTGTGTACTTGGCGCGTCAAGAGAAGACGTACTGGTTTTGTCCAGAACTTGATGATCACAGAGAACAATTTATTCCGCATCTTTCAAACACGTTTACTCGTTAAAATCTGTTATATTAATGCATCAAGAAACGATAGTATTTGTTTTTATACTTGAAACAGGGCACTTTAAAGAGGTCAATCTTTAACGTAATTATGTCTAATTCACGGGATGTTCCATATCGTTTCCCATGCTCTCATCTCTCCTCACTCACTCCCACACACACCCACACACACACTCTCTCTCTCACACCTCACACCACACACACACTCCTCTCTCTCTCTCTCTCTCTCTCTCTCTCCTCTCTCTCTCTCTCTCTCTCTCCAGAACAGTAATGGGGTAGATAAGCGTACACCAACAATTCATTGACCTGGTGATATTTTCAAAGGAAAAAAATGCTACGAGAAAGGGGTAGTTGAAAATAAATTTTATGAAAGGCTTTAAAGTGTAGAAATCAAAATCTTAGCCAGCAGCGTATAAAAGAGTATGTATGTATGTATGTATGTATTTATGTATGTATGTATGTATGTACGCATGTATGTGTGTATGCATGAATGTATGTATGTATAGGCCTGTATGTATGCCATGTATGTATGTATGTATGCATGCATGCATGCATGCATGCATGCATGCATGCATGTATGTATGTATGTATGTATTATATGTATGTATGTACGTACATGTGTATGTATGTGATGTACGTATTATATATAGACTATATATGTACGTATGTGTACGTGTGCATGTGTATGTGTTGTGTTCATGTGTGTGCAGTGTGTGTGTGTGTGGTGTGTGTGTGTGTGTGTGTGTGTTGTGTGTGTGTGGTGTGTGTGTGGGGGTGTTGTGTGTGTGGGTGTGTGTGTTTGTACGGTGGTATGCGCGTACGTCCGCATATATCCCTGTAGATGCTCGTCTGTATGTGTGTATCTGTCCTGTCCCTCTGTCTGCCTATGTTTTTGTCTGTTGTTTATCTTTTTATCTTTCTCTGCCTGTCTATCTGTGTGCATGTCCATGTATCTACCAATCTGTCTGTCTGACTGTCTATCTGCAGAGACTCGGAACAGGCGAGCGGGACACGTTTCACTGCTCCACAGCACATAGCAGTATAAAACTGGTGATGGGAAGAAAAGAGTTCAATGCCCAGTGTGTAAAATGTTCGGGTGAAAAAAGTAGTAGAGCTCAATCTACGTTTTTCCAGCATTTTATGAGAGAGGTTTGACAGGCGGTTTTTTTTTTTTATTTATTTTTTTTTTATCTTCTTTGTTTTGTTTTG
>JADBJO010012535.1:20000-25000 GCA_016801955.1 Conus betulinus | reverse complement strand
GATACAAAATTGTTGTTTTCAGCTTAGGTTCACTAATGAAGTATTAGTACACACACACACACACACACACACACACACACACACACACACACACACACTGTTCTTCCAAACGTAACTTTTTTTTATGTATGACGTCAAGCAATTGTAAATATCATCATGACAAGAAGATGCGAAACAGACTGCAGTGTCACTGAACAAAGCCAGATAGAAACAGGCCATGTGATGTGAAACAGACTGCATTCTTAATGACCAAAGCCAGATAGAAAACAGATCATGTGACGTGGCGCAGACTGCAGTCTCAATGAACAAAGCCAGACAGACGCGGATCATGTGATGTGGAGCAGACTGCAGTCTCAATGAACAAAACCAGATAGAAACAGAGCACGTGTTGTGAAACACGACTGCAGTGTTACTGAACAAAGCCAGATAGAAAACAGAGCTACATGCACAGAGTAAAACCGTGCCTTCCAAACACACAAAAAAGATGAAATGAATCAACAAGTAAAGGAATACATATATATGATGACTACATAAGTAAAAATAAGTATAGAAATTGATGAATAAATAATAAATAAATAAAATAAATAAATAAAATACATAAAACAAAGAAAATGCGTTTTCAATAAAATTGTTTTTCTGGACACTTCGATGTCGTCGATTGTGGAACTCTCTCTCTCTCTCTCTCTCTCTCTCTCTCTCCGTCCTCCTCTCTCTCTCTCTCTCTCTCTCTCTCTCTCTCTCTCTCTGTCTCTGTGTGTGTGTTGTGCGTGTGTGCGTGTGTGTGTCTGTGTGGTGGTGTGTGTGGAGTTCTCTCTTCACTCAATGTGCTATGAATGTGGTAGCAGATGTTGCTATACGATGCCGTGTTCCGATGGCCCATATAAAGTTTGTTTCGACTGGCTAATAAGACTGAGGCACTATCTTCTAACAGACGACACATCTTCCGTGTCTGTGGTCCCGTCCCCTGACCATTCCTGTTTTGGTATTTTGTGAAAGAAAAGGTATTTTTCTTACCTTCTGAGTCGCGCAATCAAGGATTCCACAAACTTTAAAAAAAAAAAATTACCGTTCCTCATGACAAAGGAAACAAACACATTACAAGACAAAGAGGACGCGTTTTTCGACCTCTTTGGTCTTCTTTGGGGCAAAGACAAAGAGCATCCAAGACAATGAAAACAAAGAACGAACAGGATGTCACTTGGTTCCCCAAAGTGGGCACGCAATGTACGCGGGAAGGGAAACGAGGCTGTTGGGAAGGGAGACAATGCCGTTTGAAATAATGATGACGACGACTTTGACGACGACGATGTTGATGATGATAATGATGATGATGATGATGATGATGATGATGAACAATGATAAAGAAAGAATTACTACCACGATGATGATAATGATGATGATGATGATGATGATGATGATGATGATGATGATGATGATGAAAAATGATAAAGGATTACTACCACGATGATGATGATGATGATGATGATGATGATGATGATGATGATGAAAAATGATAAAGAAAGAATTACTACTACGATGATGATGATGATGATGATGATGATGATGATGATGATGAAAAATGATAAAGACAGAAAATTTCCACTATTTTTACTAATAATATCATAAGACTAATTGTAGTAATAATGAGAGCTATACTGACAGAAGGGGGGAAAAAAGAGAGGGGTTAGAGGATAGTTAAACAACATGGTCCTTAATAGCCACAGCAATAGTGGCGATGACGACGACGACGACGACAAACGACGACGACGACGATGATGATGATGATGATGATGATGATGATGATGATGATGATGATGATGATGATGATAGAAACAACAACAATAGTGAAGAAGAGGAGTAGGAGGGTGGTGATAATAAAAAAATAATAATGATGAGAAGGAGGGGGGGGGTGGGGGGGGGGGGGGGACAGGAGGAGGTGAAGAAGGACGATATAGTGCATGGGAAAGATAGAAAAATTACAACTGACAGACACTTTAATAGCTAAATAATAATCTTCGTTTAGAAAAAAGTAAAAGGTAAGCTTAACTGAGATTCTAAAGAGGGTACTGAGAAAGAAAGAGCCCTCACAACCTGGCTGCAAACAACCCAGCAATTTCCTTCCCCAACTTTGTGTTGAGAAAGCACTCGCGCTTGAGGCCTGACAATTCGTGCGCGGACGCTCTCCGTTTGATTCCTATTTCCCATTCGGAAACAAAAATGGCCTCACTCAAACATCTTCTTCCAGGTTGAACTTCGTTTAATGTTCAAATCCAATCCAGTGAAAATACAGACAAACAACGTGCAGAGCAGTGCTCATTTCTTATACAATCCGAAGCAGATAGGTGATATATATATATATATATATATATATATATATATATATATATATATATATATATATATATATATACATAAATTGCACACCAGCCTTTTTTTGGTATAGCATTCTTCTTAAAAACCGAAAAGGCAGAGGAGTCAAATTACCACTTTCCGCGGTCACTGAGGAGAAACAATCAGGTTTCGAAATATCGGTATCTGACCAGGAGTTATATGTTAGTGAGCTTTCTCCCCATTGGAGATGGTCTCCCTCTTTGGAGACTATAAGCTTGTTGAAGGTCATTTTGAGAAGCATTTATTTGTTCCCCATTCACCCACTCAAGCACATACTGTCAGTTAGGCAGAATCATCTACCACTGCAGATATGAAGACTTACCACCCCCCCTATTTCTACAAATCTGAGACATAAGAGCAAGCTTTGTTTATAATTATATATTATATATATATATATATATATTATATATATATATATATATATATATATATATATATATATATATATATATATATATATATATATATATATATATATATTTCCTCCAAATGTGTCTTCTTAAAACGTTTGTACACAACGAGCTTTGGAACAAAAAAAGGATTCACACAAACAATACTCCCCAGAGGGTTCTCGTCTAAATAATGGCAGCCTCGTTTTCATTCAACGCCTACCTGGCGCTGAAGAGATCCACGCTAAGTGACAAAACTCGTTCATTTTCATTGTCCTATATTTGTGTGTTTGTCTTGCCTGAAGAAGACCTAAGAGGTCGAAAACTCGTCGTGTTTTGTCTTGTGACTCGGTTGTCCACGTTTCTCTTGGCGGCTCGCTAACCTTTATTTAAGATTTGTTTAAATGATGGCAATGTACAAAATCAGAAGTGGGAGAAGTGGTGAGAAAATCTTAAGTGATTATGTGGTAGAAACACATTTGTCAATAATTCACTTGCCTATTCCGTATCGCGTGCTAATTAACCAATACCTTGCACTTAAACTTGTGTGGTTGTTTCTACGTTGGTTTGTTTTCATCATGCTCCAGTCTGTTTTTATCCCTGTAGAGATAAGTTATTTTGTGTAAAATAACATCTACATGAGGGGGAGGGGCCCACTTTCTAGTTTTTTTTTTTTTTTTTTTCTTAATTGTAAGCATGTGATGTTTTTTGTTTGCTTGTGTGTTTGTTTCTGTTTTGAATCTGATCAATCTGATCATGCCTTATTCGGTCCATTCGTGGGTAACGCTTTGGAAGCCTGTGCTCACACTCACGGTGTTGTGTGTTTCTTTCCACCTAAGAACTGGCAAATCTTTCGGCCGGCGGTGGGCATGTGTGTGTGTGTGTGTGTGTGTGTGTGTGTGTGTGTGTGTGTGTGTGTGTGTGTGTGTGTGTGTGTGTGTGTGTGCGTGCGTGTGTGCGTGCGTGTGTATGTGTGTGCGTGAGAGAGAGAGAGAGAGAGAGAGAGAGAGAGAGAGAGAGAGTTTCCTTCGGCTTCATCGTCTGAAATTTCACATGGCAAACGTCGAATTTCAGGTTTTTTTTTTTTTTTTCCACCTCGTTTTGTAAGAGGTTATTCCTATTAAATGTCCCGTGCAGTTCTCTGAGAGAAATCTTAGCGAGGTAGTAGTTTTTTTTTTTTTTTTTTTTTTTGTTTTTTTTTTAGCGCGCCGACGGCAAACATACAACCGCTTGCTGTTTCTTTCAGGGTGCGAAAAGGTGAATTGGAACTGTCAAGTCAAATTCTGTAATTGGCGTCGCCGTCAGTGATGCAACAGCCCGCGAGCGTCTATCTCGAGTATGAATGAAGGAATCTCTCTCTCTCTTCTCTCTCTCTCTCTCTCTCTCTCTCTCTCTCTCTCTCTCTCTCTCTCTCTCTCTGGTCGCATGACTGACTTTGTGAACAAAATAGTCTTGGGAACACGACTCTCTCCACCACCGTGTAAATTACCGGCTATACAAACGACTGAGGGGGACATCACAAACGCATAAACGCCTCGACATGTCAACGGGCAATTATCTCCGTGAAGCTTCCATTCTGTCTTCTGGAACTTTCCTTAAGCTAGCCTGAAATTGAACACTAAAGGTTTCCATTGGTAACATGGTAACATTTAGAAGAAAAAAGAAGCCGTCATCAAGCCCAAAGGGTGCGTTGTGTTTCTCAGCACTGACTCGGTCAGACACGTAGCAGACCATTGGCTGAGAGAGAGTCGTTGGCCCTGGTTTGTCCCCTGTTACTCTGAGTTGGTGAGTGTGCCGCAGACTTGAGTTTGAAGATAACGAGGCGCTCAATAGTAATCCAAGCACTGACTGACTGTGTCTCTGAGAGGAATATTGTCTGACAGATTCAATCGGTATATACTACTGCTACCTTATAAGTAGAACTGACCGTCACTGTTGAGTACGATAAGGGAGAAGCAACGTTGCCTGTGACTTAACGTGGTCGAATTTCAATTGAAGCGTTGGCCTTCACGCTTTCTGTGGAACAGCAACCTCGTTGTGTCCCCGGGGGTCCTCGTCTGAAATCCTGTCATCTTAGTTATTACTTTATTTGACCATCCAGGTGCATCGTGGTTTAGAAGATGTGGCGTGGCCGTACATAGACTGTGGTCGGCACATAGTGACCCCGCCTTGACGAAAACTGAACTGAATGTGAAACTCATGAACAGGAGTACAAAATAT
>JADBJO010012535.1:10000-12500 GCA_016801955.1 Conus betulinus | reverse complement strand
TTTTCTTTCTTTTTCCTTTCTTTCTTACCTTCTGTTTCCTTTTTTTTCTTTTTTTCTTTCCTATCATTTCATGCTCCTAGTTGTCCCTACTCGTTCCTTCGTTCAGCTGCTGGTTTGCTACAATTCTGACTTTTGTTCACGCATTTTCCTTTTCGTTCCAAACATGTCCCTTTGTTTTCTCAACGTCTCCTTTCTTATTCCAGCATTTCCCTTCGTGTTGCTACAGTTTCTTCTTATAGTCACGTGCCTACATATTTCTGTATCATATTGTTTGGGGTGCTCCTACTTTCCGCTACGTTTTCCTATCGTCCTACGCTTGCTCCCTGTCTTTGAATACATTGCTGGCATCTTTCCATTCCTGTTCCCATATTTCTCCATCTATTTTTTTTTACCTTTGTCCATTGATCTGTACCTAAATGAAAAGGAAATCTTGCCAATAACGCGTTTGCTCTGGAAAAAAGAGAAAAGTCCGCGCGCTATGTTAGTGAGTTTTCTCCCCATTGGAGATTGTCTAATACCCATTGGAGACTAAGCGTTTTGCTGAAGGCTTTTTTTTGAGAAGCATTTATTATTCCCCATTTACCCTGTCAAGCACATATTGTTACTTTAGGCAGAATCATCTAGGTGGTAAGCCTTCATATCTGCAGTGGCAGATATTTCTGCCTAACTGACAGTATGTGCTTGAGTGGTGAATGGGGAATAATAATGCTTCTCAAAATGAACCTTCAGCAAGCTTATAGTCTCCAAAGCGGGAGACCATCTCCAATGGGGAGAAAGCTCACTAACATATAACTAACTCCTGGTCAGATACCGGTATTTCGAACCTGATTGTTTTCTCCTCAGTGACCGCGGAAAGTGGTAATTTTGACTCCTCTCTGCCTTTCGGTTTTAAGAAGAATGCTATACCAGAAAAAGGCTGGTGTGCAATACCATAGTATGTTTTGTTGAGTTTTTTCAAAAAACTAACTAAAGGTGCCACCTAAGAAGCAAAAAAATGTGTTGTGTAGATAGGTAGATAGATAGATATAGATAGATAGATAGATAGATAGATAGAATAAGATAGAGATAGACGTGTGTGTGTGTAATGTGTGTGTGTGTGTGTGTGTGTGGTGTGTGTGTGTTGTGTGTGTGTGTTGGTGTGTGTGTGTTGTGTGTGTGTGGTGCGTGCGCAGACAGATAGATAGATAGATAGATATAACAGACAGACAGACGGATAGATAGATAGATAAATAGATGGACGAAGAATGCTATGACTAAATAATCAAAATGGACGTAGGCGATGTTTGACGATCATACAGATACCGCCAATGTTTTTTTGCGTTTTTGCTAACCTCAATCAACATTCCGCAATTTTGCAACATGTTTGACAACGCCATGACGTGTAATACCGCACACACACTGTCTGGGCGGGCAGGCAACATATCCTGAGTCATCTGCCTCAGCAAATTCGCACTCATTCACGTTGACTCTTGCGAATCCTGTACTTGGTCACCCCAGTTTTGTGAGGTAACGAGGGGGGGGGGGGGGGGGGGGGGGGGGGGGGGTGGGGGGGGGGAGGGGGGGGGGGGGAGGGGTGGGGGGGTCGGGGGCGGAGAGAGGTCTATGCGAGTTAGCACCCTTCTTATCTTTTCCTCAGCGTAATGTGAGATGTCAGTGCGCGATAACCACCCATCCCTGTTTGTTCTGCGAAAGCTTGGACAAGCCGAGAGCTAGGCTCAGCGTCAACTGCCTGGAAAATCTCCGAGCCTCTTCTGGAGGCTACGTTATCTCATTTCTTTTTAATGAGGAAGAGGTGAGGGTGGACAGGAGACAGAGGGTGGGGCTGGGGGGGGGGGGGGTTGGCGGAGAGGAGGGGATGGGGGGGGGGTGATTGGCGGGGGGGGAGGGGGGATAAGAAGAAGACGGTTGGGCGGGTTGGAGAGAGGCAGGAGGAGAGTGTGTGCATAGTAACTTCATCATCGTCCACATGACATGTGACACACCAGTGTGTTACCCTGTGTGTGCTCGGGACAAAGTGAGTGTTTTGCGCTCTTTCTCTCTCCCCTTCGCTCTCGTCTCTCTCTCTCTCTCCCCTCTTCTCTCCTCTCTCTCTCTCTCTCTCTGTCTGTCTGTCTGTCTGGTCTGTCTGTCTGTCGTCCGTGTCTTCGTCTGTCTGTCTGTCGGTCCTCTCGTCTGTCTGTCTGCCTCTCCTGACTCTCTCTCTTCTCTCTGCTCCCGCCCCTCTCCTCTCTTCTCTCCTCTCTCCTCCTCGTTCTTCATCTCTCCTCTCTGCGTATCAGTCCTGCTGTCATCGTGCTGATCTCTATCTCTCCTCTCCTCTCCCTCTCTCTCGTCTCCCAACCCTATCTCTCCTCTCTCCTCTTCTCTCTCCTCTCGCT
Organism: Conus betulinus; assembly: GCA_016801955.1. Classification (NCBI taxonomy): domain Eukaryota; kingdom Metazoa; phylum Mollusca; class Gastropoda; order Neogastropoda; family Conidae; genus Conus; species Conus betulinus. The sequence goes on along the minus strand of JADBJO010012535.1, from coordinate 10,122 downwards.
CACTCTCTCTCCTCTTCTCTCTCTTTTCTCTCTCTCTCTCTCTCCTCTCTCTCTCTGTCCTCTCTCCCTTCTCCCTCACCCTCTCTCCATCCTCTCTCTCGCTCCCTCCGCTCACTCTCCTC
>JADBJO010012534.1:45189-57473 GCA_016801955.1 Conus betulinus | reverse complement strand
ATTGGCTATTGTTTTCGCTAATTGCACTTTCCTTTGTGTGAAAATTTTTCGTCGATCAACACCCATGGATTTCCGTACTGTATTACTAAAAATGTGTCGGGTGAAAAAAAAATGCAGTTTCGGGATTTCAAACAGGGTAAGACCTGATCTGTTGATATCTGATGGAGACTGCCAGTTTGCGGGAAGCTTTGGTCAGGTGGTCTTTCCATTTGATATCTATGCAGGCAGGCCTATATGGTATGCATTTATTTCCTTCATATTTTCTTCACTTTGTCTTAAACTGATGGAAAGGCCGATTTTGTACATTTATGGAAATCATTGTGTGCTTCTTTCATGCATTCATTTCAGACATATGTGTGTATATGTATGCATATAATATGTTGGCATGTGTTGGTGTGCGTACGCGTACGCATGCATCTATTTACGCTCAGAGTTGTGCTTAGTTTTATTGGTATTGTTTCATTGATTTTATTATTATTAATAATATTATTTATTTATTTTTATTTTATTTATTTTATTTATATATATATATATTATATATATATATATATATATATGATCGCCTTGTCACTTCTAAGGGAGGATGGTCTGTATTTGGTGTGTTTGATCACGAGTAGTGGCCAGGTTGTGAACATCCCCCCCCCCCCCCCCTGCCCCGTGCCGCACACCTCCGCCGGCCCCTGTGCCCTCCTCATTCCCCGCCCAGGCGCCCCCCCCCCCCCCCTCCCCCCCATCCTCCCCGCTCGCCCCCCCCCCCCCCCCCCCATCCCTCGCCCCACCCTATACCCCCCCTTCCCTCACCTTTTGCGAGTTTGTGAAAGTAATTGTGATCTTCTTTTATACATTCAGCTATGAGTGCACGTGTATGAGTCTAGTTTTGGTGACATGGTCCCCCCCCCCCCCCCCCCCCCCCCCCAGGTTATTGCCTTGGCATGGCAAGGAAGTATTACCTGTTTTGGTGTCTTTTTCACGAGTTCTGGCCAAGTTATGTCTCCCCCCCCCCCCCCCCCCCACTACCGTCCCCCCCCCCCCCCCCCCCCCTTGTCCTCCTTGTCCTCTCCGTTGGTATTGAGATGGTGGATCTGATAAAGGTAATCATTCTTTGCTTGATGAGTTCAGTGTGTATTATGACATGTGCTTTTAAATTGATATACAAAAGCTGAGTTTTTTGTTTTTGTTTTTTTGTTTTATTTATTTATTTTTTTGTTTGTTTTGAGAGTGCAGCATTATGCGGTTTCTCTATCAGTTTTATGTATCACTTGTTTGTGCTTGTAAAATTGAATCCCATGTCGAATGATGCACGCGCACAAAAATACTGTCTGTACACGTTCGCACAATGGACAGGATGGCGGGATGATTGTGTGTGTGTGTGTTGTTGTTGCTGTTGTTATTGTTGTTGTTTGTTGCTGTTGCTTGTTTGTTTGTTTGTTTTTGTTTTTTCGGTCTGCTTTTTTTTCTGTTTTGTTAATAAGTTGTGTGATATTACCCGAAAGGATGTGCCTATTTGTGTTTTGTTTCTGTTTGTTTGTTTCTGTTTGTTTTTGCTTGTTTTTCTGTTCAGTCTAAAGGAAGGTGACTTCAGGCAGAAACAGAGAGGGGCAGAGGGGTTGGTCTGCCGCCGGGCTAATATAGCAGACAATGAGTCTGTCTTGTAATTTTGTTGCTGCCTTTTTTGGCGCACGGTGTAGTAGACTTTTGACTTTGTTGGTTGGGCTTGTGTGTGTGTGTGTGTGTGTGTGTGTGGGGGGGGGGGGGGGGGGCTTTTGCTGTTGTTGCATATTTGGTGTTAATTTGATGTTACTCTTTTTGTCCCGGATCAAGAAAGGTAAATGACGTGGTGCACTTGAATATGAAATAAGTTGTAGTACATTAGGCTTATTTTTATAGTGCAAATAAAACCTGTATGACATGCGATATGGTAATGGTATGTTGAATCCAATCCGATTACCCCCCCCCCCCCCCCCCCCCTCATCTTCCTGCCCCGCACCCCCCCCTTTTTCTGTTTTTTTTTGTTTTGTTTTTTTTTTTTTTTTTTTTTACCCTGTAACTCCGCCAACCCCCCCCCCCCCCCCCCCCCCCCCCCTTTCTTGCCATCCGGTGAGTCCTTTTGATGAAAGATCGGAAAGAGAGAGCGGTTCTTGCCCCCCCCCCCCCCCCCCCCCCCGCGCTCACACGCGCGCGCACGCCACCCCTCCCCCTTCCTCCGGTGCTATAGAGGCTTCTCGATCGTGCACTGTTTTACTGTTGGTGAATATTTAGGATGGGATCCTGTGAGTGAGGTTGAAACCAAGCACGGGCAGTTCATACTTTGGAGGGGGGGGTGAAGGTGTGTGTGTGTGTGTGTGTGTGTGTGTGTGTGTGGTGAATTATTCCCCATAGTGTTGGCTGAGAACCCTTTTCAGTCTTTTTTTTTCTGGAATGTTTGTAAGCCTACCTGAGAAATAATTGTGTCCTTACAGCTTGAACATGGATAAATTCTGCACGTACATGATTTTTTTTTTTTCTCGCATACTCTTGCGCACGCACGATTTTTGATGCAACAAGTTTGCTTTTTGTTTTTTGGTTTTTTTTTTTTTTGCATTCAGACGACTTCTGAACCTTAAACAAAATGACAAAACATCGGCGTCATTTTTGTTGTTGTTCTTTTTCTGCTTTTTTTGATTTAGCATTAGTGGGAGGAGAATGATCCCCTATCTACCACCAAATATTGTAAAAAGGAAAAAAAAAAAAAAAAAAAAAAAAAAAAGGGGGGGGGGGGGGGGGGGGGGGGGGGGGGGGAAAAAAAAAAAAAAAAAAAAGAAGAGAGGAAGCATGGGCTAGCTCTTTTCGGCTTGATACTGCTGGCTACTTACTAAGTATTTTTTGCCTTGTTTGGATTTTATTGTTGTTGCTTTTGTTTGTGATAATTGTTGCTGTTTGTACATACTTTTTTTTTGTCTCTCTGTCTCTCTCTCTCTCCCTGTCTCTCTCTCTCTTTCTCTGTCTCTGTCTCTCTGTCTCCCTCTCTCTTATTTTTCTCTCATGACAATTATTGTGCTCAAAGACATGCATTTTTCTTTTCCTTTAGACTTGAAATTTTTGTTTGTTTGTTGCTCCTCTCTCTCCCTATGAAGTTGGATGGATGTGCTCTTTTGTATTCAATGTTTGTGGACAAATTTGTTGTCCTGGAATATAGCAAAACATTACTGTGTCTTTTTGGTGTTCAATTTAAACCTCATCTTGTAAAAAATGGATAGTGGTGTATCAATTTTTTCTGTTAATTGTCAGGGCCTCAATACCGCCCAGAAAAAGGCGGGATATCTTTCATTACATGAGAAACAAAAAACCATTCCATTTATTTTTTGCAGGATACACATTTTGAGAAGAAAATGGAAAAGTATATTTTAGCGGAATGGGGGTATCAGGGATATTTCTCAAGCTTTACATCAAATGCAAGAGGAGTCGCGATAATGTTTAATATAATAACTTTGAATTTAAGGTTGAAAGAACTATTAAAGATAATTCAGGTAATTATATTATGGTAGTTGTAGAAATCCATAAGAAGAGTTTTCTCCTTGTAAACATATACGGGCCAAATAGAGACAACCCAGAGTTCTATAGTAACCTGAAACAAAAAAGATTAGTGAAATAAAAGTTGAAAATATTATAATAGCTGGGGATTTTAATCTAGTTCTTGAGCCTGAAAAAGATTACCACAATTATAAACACGTTAATAATCCTAAAGCAAAAGAGAGGCAGTTGATGATATGATCGAAAAACTTAGATTTGAACGATATCTGGCGAGAATTGAACGTAGAATGCCTTCGTTATACATGGAGAAGAACCAACAACCCTTTTCAGCAGGCCAGATTAGACTTTTTTGATCTCAGACTTAGTAGTGTCGTTTGTAGAGGACGCAGACATTGAAAGTGGCTACAGGACAGATCATTCGGCTGTTGTCTTAAAATTAAAATTTGAAGACACCGGTAAACGTAACACCTTTTTGGAATTCAATACGTCCCTTCTAAAAGATAAAATGTATTTAGATGAAATAAATTCGGAAATTGATAAGGTTAAAAAAAAGAAAACGCGCTAAAATGCAAACGTAGAGGAAGTAGTAACTGACGAAGAGCTGAGGTTTTTATCCCGGATGATATATTTTCTTGACTTTCTTTTAATGGAAATAAGATCCAAAACAATTTCAATATATGCCACGATGAAAAAGAAAAACTGACAGAAGAAGAAGAACAGCTTGAACATGACGTACAACGACTAGACAGAATTGAAAAATAAAAATGAAGAAGACATCAGATTTATAGACATGAAAAAAGAACAGTTAAAACAGATAAGGGAAAAACGAATGGAGGGAGTATTGTTAAGGTCGAGAGCTCGATGGATAGCGGAAGGGGAGAAAGTGAGTAACTATTTCTGTAATTTAGAGAAACGTCACTATGTTAGCAAAAATATGGCTAGATTGATAGACCAACATGGCAATACTCTAACAAACCAGAAAGACATTATTCAAGAAGTGTATACATTTTATAGATTGCTATATGCAAAGACTGAGGTGGAAAATTGCGAAATTAAAGATTTAGTAGAAAATATCACGTGTTTAAACGAAGAGGAAGCAAAGGATTAGAGGGGAAAATAAGTCTAGAAGAAGCTACATGTGTTCTAAAGAACATGAAAAATATATAAAAGTCCCGGTACAGACGGTTTTCAGCGCAGAATTTTTTAAAGTTTTTGGAAAAAAAAATAGGACTCTTTGTTGTAAGAGCACTGAATGCGAGTTTTGAACGAGGAGAACTTTCAAATGTACAGAAAGAAGGAATCATTACTTGCATTCCGAAACGTGATAGACCCAGAGAGTATATAAAAAAACTGGAGACCTATCTCGTTATTAAATGTGATTTATAAAAATCGGGTCATCCTGTATTGCAAATCGTTTAAAGATAGTATTACCAAAAATCATCAGTGAAGAAGACCAAACCGGATTTATGAAAAATAGGTATATTGGGGATAACTTAAGACTGATTTATGATACAATTGCCTACTTAGATAAACATGAATTACCAGGATTGCTGTTAAATATAGATTTTGAAAAAGCTTTTGACTCGATAAATTGGGAGTTCATGTTTAAAGTATTAAAAGCATTTGGTTTTAAAGAAGACATATGTAAATGGATAAGTACATTCTATAGAAATACTAAATCTTGTGTGATAGTGAATGGCCAGGTGTCAGAATGGTTTTTCAAAATAACAAAAGGTTGTAGACAGGGAGACCCCATATCTCCATATCTTTTCATATTGTGTGTTGAAATATTAGCAATGACTGTAAGAGAAAAACACAGATATTAAAGGCATTACGGTGAATAATGTTGAACACAAGCTGACACAGTACGCTGATGACACTGAATTTTTTACTGGCAGGAGACAGAAAGTCTTTTGAAACTTGCATAGATGTACTTGACAGGTTCAATTCTGTCTCAGGGCTCCATATAAACTCGGGCAAAACTAGTGTGATTTGGCTTGGGAGTCGCAAAAAATTCCACAGCTCGTTATATGGAACATTTAGGTTTAAACTGGAATCCGCCGAAATTTCGTGTGTTAGGTATTTGGTTCACTAATGATTTAAAAGGATGTCTTGAAGTTAATTACTCAGAAAAAATTAGCAGAAGTAAGTATCTGTTCAAAATATGGGTTAAACGTCACGTCAGATCACACCTCTTGGCAGAGAGTTGCAATATTAAAATCTATAATCCTTTCAAAGCTGACTCACCTCTGGCTCCTTTTACCAAACCCACCAGACATATTTTTTCAAACGTGTCAACAAATCTGTTATAAATTTTATTGGAATAGGAAACCAGACAAAATCAGTCGAAACATTTCACACAATAGTGTAAGGAATGGAGGCATTGGCCTTCCTGATTTGAAAACATTTGTTGTCTTATCTTTGAAACTTTCATGGATTCGTAAGCTGAAAAAACAAAAAATAAATGGAAAGTCTTCTGTGTTGCATAACTTTCCGAAATGGGAACTTATTGACAAGTATGGACCAGAGTTTGTCTCAAAATTCACTAAATACAATCAGTTTTGGTCAGAAGTTCTTGAAGCATATAAAGTGTTTTACTACAAATGTATTCCTAAAAATTTCTGCTGAACTTCTTGCCGAACCTTTATGCTATAACAAGCGGTTTCAAATGGGAAGAAAATTTATCGTCTCACAAGTATTGCATAACAAAAACATATTTTGTGTTGCCCATTTCTTTGATGATAATGGGCAGTTCCTCACTTACACACGTTTCAAAGATCAGTATGATATTAATATCGATTTCCTTACTTACGCTGGTTACAGATCTGCAATACTTGACTATGCAAAAAAGTCTGGCATTAATATAACTAATAATACGTACCAGAAACTCATCATTGTGTTTTAAAACAACTGCTTGCAGTTTACAAAGGTTGTAGAGATTATATTATGATATACTGATTACAAATAAAGTAACGCCCTAAATGCTGCGAAAAAATGGGGATGCCAAGCTCTCAACATCCCATGACTGGAAATCTTGTTTTTTTTATACGCACACAAGATACAGGGATGTAAAACTCCAGTGGTTTCAGCTGAAAAATAATGCATAGATGTCTATGTACAAATATCATATTAAAGGAAATTGGTGTGTAAAAAATAATGACAGATGTGACTTTTGTGGAGAGTATAAAGATAGTATTGATCATGTGTTTCTGGAAGTGTCATTATGTACAATTATTTTGGAATAATCTCACTGATTTAATGAAAGAAAAGATGTATGAATGCACAAAATGTGCGGCTAACAGAGTCACTGATACTATTTGGTAATGATGCAGCAATTTCTAGTGATGCAATATTTTATTTTTATAATTCTCTTCGCAAAATACTATATATACACTTGTAAAGTACAAAAACAGTCTACCACAAGTAAGTGCATTTATAAGGAAACTAAGGAATCGGTATAAAAATTGAAGAACACATCGCATACTTAAAATTAAACCATGTAGATTTCACTGTGAAATGGTCAGTGTACAAACCATTATTTGTAAATGATGATAACTATTTAAACATCGCTCGATCTGTATCCTATGACCCATATTCACAGACTTAAACGCTTTGTCAACTTTTGGTAACCTGTTATGCTGCTGTGATCTCTGCACACACAGACTACCTAATGTTGCAAATGAGTCTGTACATATGTCGGTTCTGACATCATTATTATCTCTTTTATTGATGGTTATGTTTGTGTTTTCTGGCCAGTGTGATTTACTTTGTGAAAGTAACTTATGCCAACATATTGATTGAATGTAATCCATCCAACGTGCCCCTCTATTCTGTCTCTCTCTGTCTCTGTCTCTGTCCCCCCCCCCCCCCCCCTCTCTCTCCTCTCTCTCTCTCTCTCTCTCTCTCTCTCTCTCTCTCTCTCTCTCTCTCTCTCATCTTCTCGCTTTTTCTCCTCCTCTCCCTCCACTTTTTCTTCAAAACCTACTTTTTCTTTCTTTTCTTCTTTTTTTCAAATGAGAAAAAATGATGACATTTGTACCTTACTGATCTTGTCCACATGCGATGAACGATAACGTTCATTCATATATCTCTAATAATGCATTATCTTAAATGTCACTATCCTTCTTTCTGTCTAATTTTCAATGCTTCCGTGATGAATTTCGCAACTGATTTAACTACAAGTTCATCATCTGATGATAACACGACAGCGACATTTTGTGTTTTCACCATGTCTAACTGGAAAAAAATGAACAATTTGTCCGCACTTCATTATAAGCAGAGAGAGAGAGAGAGAGAGAGAGAGAGAGAGAGAGAGAGAGAGGAAGAGGACGACGACGACGACAACGACGACGACAAAGAAGAGGGAGGAACATCTGCAGCTAATGCATGAAAACGATCTAACGCTACGAACAACTGAAGAACGGGCACCAGAGTCACTGTATAACTGCAAATCAACGTGGACCGTACGTAAGCAAGATAAACTACTTTGCGCATCATACGTAAGTAAGTGCAAAGTTCTCTAAAACGCACTTCAAATCAACATGTATGCACCCGCGCACCCGCGCGCGTGCACACTTACAAACTACCGGGTGATGCCGGGAGGAGAGGAGGGGAGGAAGGGATGGTAGACGAAAGTGAGGGCATGAGAGGGAGAGTGAGTGTGAACATGAATGTTTCTCATTAAAGGCATCTTTAAAAAAAAAAAAAAACAACGTTGAAACACAGTCCTACGTTACGTAGTAATGTTTGCCTTTCCGCTTGATAGGAAGATACTCGTTCAGCTCAGTTCAGTTCAGTGGTTTATTTAATGTCTTTTCATCGCCAGATGATATTAGACACTTATTTAACACACACACACAACACACACACACAAGAACACTCCACACTTAACGTATCATCCACGTTAGTACTTTCAAACCCACATCTGTTTTATGCATATTTACCTAGGTGAAATACTTTAGTGGTACACAAAATTGTTGATCTTTATAAAAATTTTGAAACCTGTGACTGCGAAATAACCATGTCAATTTCAGCAACATATGAACCATATAAGACAGTATTGACATTATCAAAGTTAAGTCATCTGACTACCTTTCTCCTGATAGAGTGAGATCAACACTGAGCATTCAAACAAAAGGTCGTGTACAGAATGTTTTCTCTGCAGACACAAGTATACCATGAGAATATTTAGTGTTCCAAGTATTCAGTCTTTATTTAAGATATTCGTGAGAAGTCATCCGTGTACATCATTTAGAGTGCATTTTTTTTAAATGCTGAAAATGACTTCGCCTGCGAGGAAGCTTTCTGGTTGGGCATGAGGGAGGGCTGGGGATGAATGGGTCGTAGAGAACTGAACAATGAATGAATAAGTGAATACATAACACGTTTCCTAGCAGTGTTGAATGTTGGATGGTCCATTTTCTCTTTCGATCCGTGTGTTTCTGGGCATTTGCACACAAACGGCTGTACCTGTGAGTGACTGTAAATCTGTGTCAGTGCGTGCATGATTTTGCACAGGTATGCCAGAGTGTGTATGTGCACACCGGCGCGGCGGGTGCTTTTGTTTACCTTTTTTTTTCAAGGTACTTTTTTTCTTATTTTAATTGTTTCATTTCATTTTTTTCTTCTTCTTCTTTTTTTTTTACCATTTTTATTTAAAACAAATCATTATTCGTTGACCTGGCATTCCACACGGATAAGTCCAAGCATTTACTTCCTTAACATTTGCATAAGCTAGTATTTATACGCATGCGTTGCCCGCATGCACGTGTGCATACATATACACGTGTGAGCATATGCAAGAGTATGCTTATGTGCACATGCAACACACACGCGCGTACACACACACACACACACACACACACACACACACACACACACGAACCAGCAATGGCAACGGCCATGCTAGCTATGCACCCACGGCCAAATCAGCGCGTTGGATTGGTGCATTCCATCTGACATAGATCATGATTCGTCGGTGCGACTCTTACCAGCTCTCTTCTCATTAATCTGGTGATTCATCTACAACCCGTGCGCGCTGTAGTCTCGTGACTTAGCAGTTGACGTGTAGCGTATATGGATTAGCCCGCACGCACTGACGCCTCCTCAGTGAAACTGAAACTGAAACAATGTTAGGCCACCACACACGCAGGCCAGACATCTGTTGTATGTGTGCGTAGGCCAGACATCTGTTGTATGTGTGCGTAGGCCAGACATCTGTTGTATGTGTGCGTAGGCCAGACATCTGTTAAGTCGTAGCAACGAGACCCTCTTTTTTTTCTTCAATTCTCTCATCTTAGTTGTTAATTCATTTATCCATCAGCTTAAAATTATATCGTAGTGTAGTCTAGAAACTTAGCGGATGTAGTGTAGCGTATATGGACTATTCCGCACGCAGTGAAACCTCTTTGATGAAACTGAAACTGAAACTCTACATATTGATTTTTTTTTGGTGTGTGTGTTATCGTCATTCATTGTTTTAAACTTAATACTTTGTTTCTCTTTCCATTTGTTTGATATCGTGCTCCAAGCTTCGCTCTTTCTTGTTGTTTGCTGGTTTACTGGCTTACTGGGTTTTCTAAAGGTACGTTCTGTTATCTGTCTTTAGGCCTAATAGTTTACCTTTCTTTCTGCGCGTTTGTCGTCGTGGTGCGTCATCCACAAAACGTTACTTTTATCACCTCTATTCTGGTTTATTGATCTGTAATTCTCTGTGTATGTTTGTATGTGTGTGAGTGCGTGCGTGCGTGCCCAGCCTGCCCGCGCGCGCGTGTGTGTATGTATGTATGTATGTGTGTGTGTGTGTGTGTGTGTGTGTGTGTGTGTGTGTGTGTGTGTGCGCGCGCGCGCGCGCGTGTGTGCGTGCGTGCGTGCGTGCGTGCGTGCGTGCATGCGTGCGTGCGTGCGTGCGTGTGTGCATGCGTGCGTGCGTGTGTGTGTGTGTGTGTGCGTGTGTGTGTGTGTGTGTGTGTGTGTGTGTGTGTGTGTGTGTGTGTGTGTGTAAACTGTTTTTCCTCGTCGATTTAGTGTCACTATTCCCCTACCGTCCATGCCTTCCCATAATCCCGCTATTCCAGGATTTAAAACGGGACATCTCAATGTCTATCATTATTTAATAAGGTCCATGAAATCTCCTCACTCTTAAAACAATCACCCCATCTAGTGCAAGCATTTGGTGTAAGTGAAACAAGGTTAGACTCTCGCATCACGGATAATCTTATCACCATTCCTGATTACAAAATAGAACGGCGCGACAGTGATCAGTCCGAACATGCTGGCCTCGCTGTATACATCCATCAATCAATTGCCAACATTACCCGAACTGATCTTGAAACTGATACTGTTGAATGTATCTGGATTGAAATAAAGAACTCCAAATCACCGGCATTAACAATCGGATATTTATATAGACACCCATCTTCCACATACGAATGGTATGACAACTTTGTACAAATAATGGTTCGGATATGTCACAAAAAATTCAAATATATTACGGTTAGGTGACTTTGATATTGATATGTTAAAATAACAACCAGCTTGGAGAAGTACACTGTCACTTAATGCACCCCATCAGTTAGTACAAGTCTAAAAGAGAATAAGTTAAACAACTGCGATTCTTACTGATCATATATACACAAACAACAAATCTGGAATATTAGATCGTTCAGTGGTACATTCTGGTATTAGTGACCATTGTCCAGTCTACTGCACGTGGTCCTTCAGTCTCCCCAGCCCACCACTCAATGGTCACACGACCATCCAATACCGCTGTTTCAAAAAGTTTAATGAAACAGCATACCTCTATGACTTAAACATTTCCCCATTTCACTTAAGCTATAATTACTCAGATTTCAATGATGCATTGTCCTTCTGGTAACAAACATTCCTCACCATCATAAACAAACACGTTCCGTTACATCATAAAAGAGTTAGGCATCCGCAGATGAACCCGTGGTTAACACCACAATTGCTTCAAGAAATGGTTCTACGTGACCAACTCAAGGCAGCAAATTTGACGAATACAAAGAGCGTAGAAACTTTGTTTCAAACGAGGTTGAAAAAGCCAGACGAGAGTACTTCATTCAAATGGTTACGGATGCAAAACCACAGCGCCTATCTGGAGGGCAATAAATACTTTTGTACACAACAAGCGTACAGACTCACAAAAGTCCACAACGAACATCACTCCGGACGAATTTAATACCCACTTTCTGTCTGTCATTATTATTATCATTATCAAGCTTCACAGACTGTAAGAGCACTAAATGATTATACATGCCCGACTTCCCTAATATCATTCTGCAAACAAAAACTTGGATCGAGCACTCACTCAAGATTCCCCTTCTTGCTGCACATGAAGTAGGAATGCACATAGCGCAGTTAAAGTTTAACAAATCCATGGGTTCTGATGCATACCCGCATTTCTTCTCAAACTCGCTCGCCCTATCTTTCATTGTTGAGTCTCTTACATACATATCTGATTTATCCATTGAAACTAACGTCTTCCATCAACTGTTCAAAAATGCCAAAGTGATCCACGTTCCAAATTCAAATGATTTGTCGGATCCAAATAATTCCAGACTTATATCCTTACTATCAGTTCTATCCAAACCCATCGAAAAACACATACACACATGCGTGTCTCGGTTAATGGAGAAAAACAAACTACTTCATGCACTCCAATCTGGATTCTGATCTAATCACTCATCCCACACAGCATTATCATGAATGTGTGACTCATGGCTTTAAAATGCGAACCAATCACAAATGACAAG
>JADBJO010012534.1:15189-40189 GCA_016801955.1 Conus betulinus | reverse complement strand
CGCTGACTTCTTTCCATGGGGAACTGGGTAGTGGGGACATGTGGAGGGGTTCTGTGTGATTTGAGGGAGTGGTTGCGGCACAGGGCAAGCATGACTTGATTTTCGCATCAACGAATTTGTCCCATCTGTGGGAACCAGATCTTCTCCCGCAGCAAACTCTTGGTTTTCACACTAAGCCTTGATGTCCCTCATGTGCTATGTTGACTACTCTGTGTTGAAGAGCTTGGGGAATCACAATCTTATTGCCTCGCAATATGATTTCAGAGTTGTCACACAAAGAAAGTTCATCTCTTACAGTCTTGAAGATGAGAAAAGCAGTGATGTCTACAGAAGAGTCTTTTGGCGTTTGCCACTGGTTGGTTTGCAGTGCTGTTTTCACTGCTCGAAGAGTAGGGTCAGCTGCTGACATTTTGGAAATCTCCTCACTGGTCATGGCTTTCGGAGTTGAATGCTCAGTGATGAAATTGATGTACTCCTCTGCAACTTTGGTTTCATGGGCTGTCTTGGTATTGGCTGAGGTCACTGGATGACGGCTCAAGAAATCTGCTGGATTTTCATCTCCTGGTTTGTACTTCAGGACAAAACTGTATGACTGAAGTCGGATGTTCCATCTCTCGATCCGCGCGTTGGTGTGAGATGTTGGCCGGTTGAAGATTCCTTCTAACGGCTTGTGATCAGAGATGACTGTGAACGTCTGGCCGAAAAGGTAGAGGTGAAAGTGTTCACAAGCCCAAACTACCGCTAAAGCCTCTCTCTCTGTCTGGGAATAGCGAGTCTCTACATCAGTGAGTGCACGGCTTGCATAGGCTATGACCTTCCTCTGACCTCTCTTGTCCTCTTGCACCAGGATGGCACCTAGACCAACAGGACTAGCATCAACAATGATCTCTGTTTTGGACTTGTCATCAAAGTATGCCATTGTCTGTGGGTTGGTGACTTGATCCTTCAGCTTGTTGAAGGCATCTTCTTGGTCCTTTGTCCATTTCCATTCAGTCCCTTTTCGCGTCAGATCTCTCAGCGGTTTTGTCACGTCTGCGTACTGGAGAATGAATCGGGAAATGTAGTTTGTCATGCCAAGAAAACTGCGAACTTCCTTCGGAGTTGTTGGCCTCGGCATCTTCTTGATGGCATCAATCTTCTTCGCATCTGGAGACATGCCGTCCTTGCCGAAGATGAAGCCGTAGAACTCGATGGTCTCTTTGTTGAACTCACATTTTCCCTTGTTCAAAGTCAACCCTTTCTCTCTCATGCGATCCAGGACTCGTATGAGTGTTCTGTCATGCTCTTTCTGGTCACGTCCGTGAATCAAGATGTCATCGCTTGTGTTCAGTGCATCTGGAATGTCACTGAGAGTTTCTGCAATCATGTTTTGGAATATCTCTGCTGCGCTGGTAACACCAAAGTTGAGACGTTTGTAGCGACGTAAACCAGCATGAGTAGTGAACGTTGTGATGTTTCTGGAATCTTCATCAAGTTCCAGCTGATGATATCCCGAGTTCAGATCAAGCTTGCTGAATACTTTTGCCTGGTTCAGCTGCATCAGGATGTCGTCGACCGTTGGCATGATGTGTCTTGTTCTCTTGATGGCTTGATTTGGGAGTCTCATGTCCACACATATCCGTATTTCGTCTGGATTTTTCGGCTTGGGTGCAGCAACGATGGGTGATACCCATGGTGTTGGTCCGTCAACCTTCTCTATGATATCCAGATCTTCAAGGCGTTTCAGTTCCTGTTCCACCTTCTTCCTCAGATGGAATGGAATACGTCTGTGTGGCTGGCAGACAGGTTTGACTTCAGGGTCAATGTGTAGTTTCACCTTCATGTCCTTCATCTTGCCAATCCCTTCAAAGAGATCAGGATAGGAGTCAGGGATATGATGTTGACAACTGTAGGCAAACTGGATCAACCCCAGGTTTTGTGCAGTCGATGAGCTCAATAGGTTACCCCCTGAGTGTGACCTAACTACTACAAAGAAAGTCTCTTTCTTCACTTGAGTCTTATGCTCGACCGTAGCTGTAGCTCTACCAGCTATGACCAAGGGTGTAGTCGAACCATATGCGTAAATCTTCGCTTGTGTAGGTTCTGGCTGTAAAGAAAGCTTTTGGGCTGTCTCCCCGTCAATGATATTGACTGATGCCTGTATCAATGAAAAATTTTACTGTCTTCTTGTTGACTGTCAGGTCTACAGTAGGAGTCTTTCCAACTCCAAAACAGTACTCATCATCACTCTCTTGTGCTGCATCTGGGCATGGCGTTTCACCGCTATCTTGCGTCACTCGACGAACTCTTCGGCCTTGGGGCTCTGTTTTGGGCTTCTCTGCCTTGGTTGGATCTGCATACTGCAGCATAATGTCCTAGTTTCCCGCATGCTCTGCATCTCCTGTCTTTTAGCAGGACAATCTCTTTTAGCATGTCTTTCTTTGCTGCCGCACCATCCACAGGTTTTCTTGTTGGTTCCCCTAGCTTTTTGTCCTTGAGTCTTGACATTCGTGCCTCTCTTCATGAAGTTTGCAGTCTCTGCTGTCTCCATTTCTTTGGCTTGAACATCAGCTAACTCTAACGAGCGTGCTAGTTTGAGTAGGGCTTCCAAGTTCATATCTTCTTGAAGCGCTCTGCGTCTCAGCCTGTTGGAGGTACAACCTTGCAGAATTTGGGCTTTGATCTCTCTGTCTAAGTCTGCAAATTCACATGTGGACCCCAGTTGTCTAAGTCTTGTGCAAAAACTATCAACTGACTCGTCTGCAGCTTGTTTTTCTTGACGAAACTTGAAAGTTTCAAAGTCCACACTTTTCTTAGGTTCTAAGTAGTCAGACAGAGACTTTTTGAGTGCCTTATACCCATCTTCAGAGTCATCTCCCTTTTGTTCATCAGTAAAAGTCTGCACTATGTCAAACACCTCATCACCAGACACATGCAAAAGTAAGCCTTCTTCCTAGCTGGATTGTCAAGTCCCATTGCCGTAACCATGATTTCAAACCTAGCAATGTACTTTCGCCAACGAGTACCAGGATTCTGTTCTTCACCATGAATTCTAAACTTCTCAAAGTTCGGAATAGCAGCCATTTTCACAAGAATTGAGAAAATGAGAATGATTTTCACCGACCTTAATTTCGACGTGTGTGGTGTTTGCGTAGTCTTACTGTTGTAGAGGCGTCGTCTGCTTTACTGCGCATGATGAAAGCTGTGCAAACTGGACTAAATCCGGCCACTGGCACACAAAGGAATCAGTTCTGGAACGTATGCATATATCCTAGCCTAGTTTAACATTTAAGACCTGGCCATTTGACACCCGTTTAGCGTGCGTCAAAGTGATGCCACGTCGCTGGAAACAGCTAAAACTAAGATAACGCACAACGTATGACTGACGTCGACTGTGTCGGCGCGATACAATCTCGAGCTTCTTGCTCGTACTTTGTTAAAACCGGTGTCCGGAGTTCAATCATGGGGAGTAGGGAATGCATACTCCAATTCTAGATCTTTACATATGGTATTGCCACAAGGTTCTGTTATTGCCCCTATGTTATTTAACATCTTAATGTGCGATTTGCCTTCGCTCTTGTCAAAGCATGTTGTATTAGTACAATATGCTGATGATTTATGCATCTGGATGAATGTTACAATGAAAAGAAAACGTCAAAAAGGGAATTGAACTACATCAAGAAGAGAGCTCGATCATATATTTACTTATATGGACGAAAATGGTCTGACATTATCTACAGAGAAAACACATATGATTCTCTTTAATAATGGCAGCAATCCATCAGAGCTGCCGTTTTTCAAAATAGAAAATACGACTATTCAGTATAAAGATATAGTGAAATTTCTAGGTATCTATCTTACACCAAAGTTGTCCTGTAATGCTCATATCAACTACATCATTACCAAGGCAGGAAATGTTTAAATTTATTAAAGATTATAAGCAAACAAGCCTGGGGGCAAGTTTGAAAAGTTTTGAAACATCTCTCTATGTCGCTGATTAGATCAAAATTGTCCAATGGACAAGGTTTTTTTTTTTTTTAGCGCCCCTTATTATTTACTTCAGAAACTTCAAAGCATAGACTTCAAGGGTTATAGGCTTGCTCTTGGTGTGCCTTTTCACATATCAACGCTTGGAACTTATATACAAATTGGAGAATTGCCTTTGGACGAGTACCTAAGTCTTGCATGCGCTAAATACGTTCTGTATTGCCTGTCACTTCATGTCTGTGCTGTATTGTATGTCACTTCATGTCAGTGCTGTATTGTATGTCACTTCATGTTAGTGCTGTATTGTCTGTCTCTTCATGTCAGTGCTGACATGAAGTGACATACAATACAGCACTGACATGAAGTGACATACAATACAGCACTGACATGAAGTGACAGACAATACAGCACTAACATGAAGTGACATACAATACAGCACTGACATGAAGAGACAGACAATACAGCACTGACATGACATGAACTGTAGACAATACAGCACTGACAGGGAGTGACATACAATACAGCACTGACATGAAGTGACAGACAACACAGCACTGACATGAAGTGACATACAATACAGCACTACAGCAGTGACATGATACAGCACTGACATAGACAACACAGCACTGACAGGGAGTGACACAACACAGCACTGACATGAAGTGACAGACAATACAGCACTGACAGGGAGTTACATACAGTACAGAACTGATATGGAATGACAGACATCACAGAACGGATGTAGATGTCATGTTTCAATCAACGCAGACACCGTTCTGTAACACCAGAATGGCGGCGGTCACGCGAGGATCAAAACAGAAGCAGTTCATGGACAAACAGGTCATGAGAAAATGCGGCTAGGAGGCATCAGGCAACGAGCTGAAATGAAAGAGAGAGCCAACAGGAGTTGGTAGAGCATCGGACACGAGCTGAAATGAAAGAGAGAGCCAACAGGAGTTGGTAGAGCATCGGACAACGAGCTGAAATGAAAGAGAGAGCCACCAGGAGAGTTGGTAGAGCATCGGACAACGAGCTGAAATGAAAGAGAGAGCCACCAGGAGTTGGTAGAGCATCGGACAACGAGCTGAAATGAAAGAGAGAGCCACCAGGAGTTGGTAGAGCATCGGACAACGAGCTGAAATGAAGAGAGAGCCACCAGGAGTTGGTAGAGCATCGGGCAACGAGCTGAAATGAAAGAGAGAGCCACCAGGAGTTGGTAGAGCATCGGACAACGAGCTGAAATGAAAGAGAGAGCCACCAGGAGTTGGTAGAGCATCGGACAACGAGCTGAAATGAAAGAGAGAGCCACCAGGAGTTGGTAGGGCATCGGACAACGAGCTGAAATGAAAGAGAGAGCCACCAGGAGTTGGTAGGGCATCGGACAACGAGCTAAAATGAAAGAGAGAGCCACCAGGAGTTGGTAGAGCATCGGACAACGAGCTGAAATAATAGAGAGAGCCACCAGGAGTTGGTAGAGCATCGGACAACGAGCTAAAATAAAAGAGAGAGCCACCAGGAGTTGGTAGGGCGTCAGCCCTACCACGCTTCTTTGGTGGCTTTTAGTTGACGGCGATGTGTTTCGATTTGAGATTTACTTTTTACATTCATATCTTGATTTCACCAAAATAGATGAATTTTGACGTTGTCTTCGGAACTTCCGGGTGTTAGCCACAAGTCGAGAAAACATCTGTATTTGAATACACACACACACACACACACACACACACACACACACACACACACACACACACACACACACTGACTGATTGACTGACTGAAACCAATTTATTGTCAGATTAACTCATGGTTGTACTGACATTTAAGAAAACATTATTAACAGAAGGTCAACGTCTTTCATTCAAAGAAAAGGAACATAATTCATACACACACACACACACACACACGCACACACACACACACACACACACACACACACACACAGAGGAAAAAAGACATAAAAAAGAAGAATTCTGCCCATTATATACAATATTGTATCCTTTGCACCCTTGCCACTATTTCTCTTTCCCTCTTCAAACATCAAAGCAATAAACATATAGACGAAATATTTTACACACACACACACACACACACACACACACACACACACACACACACACACACTGAGGGCCATATATATTGGTATCCAGAAACATTATATTCTGTGTGACCACATGTATATCCAATACATGGGAGTCAAGAATCATCAAAGTATGGAACTGGCTGACATATTACTCGTAAGAGTCGAACAGCTTATGGGTGTATATGGATTGCTGAAGGGGAGGAAGAGAGTGGGAGGGGGAGGATGAAAAAAGCCTTGCTCTACGAGCAAATTAGATGCGGAACCATACTGATATGGAATATGCCTAGAATAAGATTTTTAACA
This sequence comes from Conus betulinus, assembly GCA_016801955.1. Lineage (NCBI taxonomy): Eukaryota > Metazoa > Mollusca > Gastropoda > Neogastropoda > Conidae > Conus > Conus betulinus. The sequence continues at coordinate 33,840 of JADBJO010012534.1, read as the reverse complement.
TGTCAAACATTCACGAATTGGGAGAAAAAAAAAAGCGGGCGAGGGCGGAAGGGGGAGGGGGACGAAGGGGGGGGGGGGGGGGGGGGGGGGGGGGGGGGAGGGAAGGGGGGGGGGGGGGGGTAGAGGAGTTAAAAAAAACTTCAAAGTGGATAAGATTTAATAAAATAAACAGCCAACATCGCCAGACTCCAACCATTTTCATAACTGGGATTGAAGACACTAGACATAGTCAGAGAAAGGTTAAAGGACTTGATCTTATCATGAAGAGGCTGAAAGTGAGTTCTTGTACTAGTACAGTCAAATAAAAAATGACGGACATCCAGAGTCTGACCACATGCACAAGCAAGTGCTGGTTTTAAATACATGCCTAACCAACCATTAACCTGCAACCTATGTACAAGGTTACGGTTTGGGATTGGTCCTGGGGGATTACAATATTTTCTTGTTGGTTTAGTCATATCCATCTGTGCTTCCAAGCTGAATCTTCAAGGTATTGTTCCTGTCTTATGTTCCACATTGAACTTGTGAGAATGTGAATACTTTCAGATGAAGAAAGGATATCACAATTCAAAACATCACATTCATTTCATGCAGCTTCATTTGCATAAAAGTCAGCTAAATCATCGCCACGTAAACTGGAGTGCCCTGAAACCCATAACAAAGTTATTGATTGATACCCCGGGTTATTAAATGATGAATGAGAAAATAAGATCTCACATACCAAGTCTAAACGCTTAGACTTTGATTGACAACGTAGAGCCGTAAGCACTGATTTTGAGTCCGATAATATAAGTATTTGTCTATGTATAACATGCATGTCAAATTTAAAATCTAGTGCTATCAAAATGGCAAATAACCGCTGTAAATATAGAACATCCTTTCGTAATATGGAATTTCTCTCTAAGGCTAAGCGCTGGTATTACAAAGAAAGCCCAACATCAGAACACCCTAAAACAGAACCATCTGTGAAAATGTGTAGAAAAGGACTCGTACTTCCTATCCATCAAGTCTTTGGCATAGGATGATAGTAACAGAGGATTCTCCTTTTTTTTTTTTTTATTTAAGATCTCTGTAAGTGTAGATGAATTCAGCCTGCTCTGACAACCATGAAGGGTATTAACAACATGGAATAACAGCAATACCATCAAGAGACAGGTTACAGTTCTGAAACAATGGAGAAAAATAATCACCTAGGGACATGTACACCGCTGTGTTACGGATCTCTCTTAAAGTACGTATAGTACTTCCATCCAATTCAGTCATTACTGAATTTGGGATGGTTCTAGCTCTCACTGTAAACTTACAGGAGCAGCTTAGCCTGTGTTAATTTAAGGGTAACACGCCAGCCTCCTTGTACGTCAAATCAGTTGAAGCCCATCGGGGAAGTCAATAACAAGTCAAATCCGGTTAGCTTGTGTAAATCTGTCTTTTCAGCGTAAAAAAAAAACAAAAAAAAACAAAAAAAAAAAAAAAAACCAAAACGAACAAAAAAAAAAACTTCTTGGCCATACGACAGAATTGAACGAACTAGCCCTGAGGCGACATAGACGGGATTATATCCCTAGTTAATCTGAGGTATAAGTTTAGTAGAAAGAAAACGTAATAATCCATTTTTTTCCTAGTCTTTTCTACAAGGTAATTAAGATGTTTTCTCAAAAAAAGTTTAAAGTGGAAGATTACACTGAGAAACGTATCTTGCTTGCTTGGGTATAGTAAATTATTATCAACCCCTTTTATCAACAGCTTCTCTGACTTCAAGCCCATTGTAAAGACAACAAAAAGCCGTATTGTGAGCAGAAAAAAAAACATTTGATTTCATGTAATGAAAAATATTGTCAACTGTTTCCTGAAACTGCTCAATGATTTTCTTTCTTCTGGTTTTCTTGTTTGGAAACTATCCTTCTTCTTACACACACACACACACACACCAAAGGAGAGAAGTCATCTGTTTGCAAGAAAATGCCAAAGGCATGGATAAGCTTCTGTGTGACATACGCCTTTTTGGAATTTCTATCTGCGATGCAAAAGAAAAATTGTATTTTAATTGATTAAAGTGTTATTCAGTTGAACTGCACAGTATTGCATACTTCAATAGATGACGCCGTATCGTTAAAAAGTAGTGAGAGTGCGAGTACGCGCGGCCGCGAACCAGTCGTTGTAAACGGGGGAGTAATCATTGATTTCAAAACATTTACAAGGGGAGATTATCTCATAGTACTCAAGTTCCAGGAACGCCTGTTGATCTGGTCAACTGGGAACGAAAACCGTGTGATGGCAGTTGCGGAAGTTTTTGCTCCCGATGGCGTATAAAGTGTTTACCCTACACTTCAAAGGGTGGCTTAGTGTGACATGTCTATCCGGTGTTTTTAATTGTTCCTAGTATCGTAACTACTTCTCAGACACACAAACACATGCACACACACAGTGCAACTCACCCTTCAATAGCCGGGACGGCGGGTGGTGGTCAGTCTGCGACACACTCTGTCCAGGCCTTTCGCCCGTATCAGAGGGTCAAGCAGCTAATGGTGGAGGTGACCAGGGAAGGCTATAAGGGCCACGTCTGGTCCGTCAGGTAGTTGGCAGCGCGTGGAGACTGGTTGCAGTCCGCGCCCGGGTCGTCAGTCGGTGTGGTGGTCTCAAGGTGACGCCTCACGTCACTTGCTGCTTGGCGTAGGGACGGGTGTCGACTCAGGTACTGCGTAGAGACTGGTAGGGAATTCTTGACGTGACGTCGGGAGCTCCGCTCTTGAGGTGTCGGCTTGCCAGGGGTCACAAGCCAAATGCTCAGCTTCGTCGTCACTCTGTCGTCTGCTGATAAGTGAACTCTGCTCATGCGAGGTGCACCTTCCGGTTCCGGTTAGGAACCGGGTGCGTATGCGCACTGCGTGCGTCACTACACTCCCCCCGACTTTATGAAAAAAGCTTTAGCGAGTGTAGTTCCCTCACAAGAGCCCAGGTCTGGCTGGCATCCGCATGTCTCTAACAGCTGAAGAGACGCAGAGCGTTGTCGGCAGTCAGGTCCAATAGCTCCTCCACGGGCACTGACAGCATCGGTGCAACACACTCGGCCACCTGGAAGAGCTGGTTGGGTGCAGACCACTGGGCCTTTCTGGGGTGGAAATATGGAGCATCTGTCGCCAGCAGGATACGGTCCCGGTCCATCCCACCTAGTGCTTTGGCCTGGTCCTGATTAAAGGACCTGGCCAGCCGGGTAAAAGCCAAAATGGACGTTGGAGAAGGCCTCCACTCACCGGTCACGGACATTCTCGTCCCCCGTGAAGCAGTGCACATATACACACTGCTCCCGGGGCACTCCCTTCCGGACCAGGCACAGTGTTTGGAGGTAGGCCTCCACCCCATCATCTCCGGGCATCCCTCGGCAATGCAGCACGAGAACATGGTGGGGTGAAACCAAGGGCAGAATCCTGCGGAGATTTACAGCTTGCTGGGACCAGGTCTCAATTGGTATGCTGTGGTCGAGTCCAATCTCGCCCACAGCAGCCACCCGTGGCGATGAGACAAGTTCCCGCAGCTTCAAAGGGCTTGCTCCACATCTCGACCAGCCAGTTCGAACAATGCTTCGGATGCAGCCCAGCCGCTACCACCATATCCTCAGGGTACTGGGTGAGATCCTCGGAGGAAGGGTAGGAGACGGGATCACAGAAGGAGGCACAAGTTCCCACCAACCGGACCCGTTTTTTCCATCCTCACAAAGGTCCCATCCAGCACAGCCTGTAGGTTGGAGTCCAGCGGGAGCCGCATGGTCCGGATAGTTGTATCCAGGTGGAAATGTGCATCAAATGCCTGCGGGAACTGGGTATCGGGTATCATGGCTGCTTGGGCAGGCTCAAAGGCCTCCGGCATCGGATAGTGTTCCCGCCAGTACTCACTCTCCTGGTGGTCCATCCGCGCCACCAGAAGCAGCACCACCCTCCAATGGACAAACACGGCTGGGGATTCTGCCAGGTACAACTGGAAGGTAGTCGGCACCGGCTCCCCAATGTACTGACAAAAAGCTGTCATAGCCTCCCGCTGCCCATCCGAGATGCGTGCATCTTTCAGGGTGGACAGGAGACGCTGCATATTGAGGAACCCGAACCAAGTCCTCCCAGCGTCCAGACGACATATAATCAGCCAGTCCATGGCCTGCAGCAATGCCTTCCTACGCCACTTCAGCACATTTTCTGATGTTGGGGACTCCAGGGAGTCCATTTTCTGATGTCGAAGACTCCAGGGAGGTGATGCATGAAAGCATGCACCTTCAGGTCCCCTACTGGCTCTTGGCAGCCCGGTACCATACACTCCTCTTCCCAAGACTCAACTGGGCGAGTGTGACTGGCTACAGGGACGACCTCTCTTGGCTCGATCGAAGAAGGAGTGAAGCTGGCACTGGGAATAGCCTTAGGCTTTTTAGCCTGTCTCCTCCTCCTCCTCCCCCCCGGTCGAAGCCGAGAAGTGTTCTCCTGTCTCCTCACTCGCAGTCCTCCAGAAAGTACAGGAGGTGAATGCAGGTCCACTTTCTGTTGGGTCAGTTTGGGGAACTTTGCCTAGAGCCCCGCGATGTGTTGAGGCTGCCCGCTTGCAAGGCGCTCTAGACTTCTGGAGGTCCCTGCTCTGGAATACCATTTCCTGGGAGGAGGCTGTACTTTTGGCCTCAACTCCCGTGTCAGACCTTACCACACCGGACAGCCGCTCCAAGGGCTAGAGCTCCGGACAGTGCAAGAGGAAGAGCTCCGGACAGTGCATTCTGGTGTTTCCTGGGAAACAGTCTTCATGGGCAACCCCTGCAGGGACAGCAACCCAGGAATACCTTCCCCAGTGTCCATCACGCTCAGTATGTCCGAATGCTCATACTCCCCACCCTGAGATGGCTTATCCCTCGAGGAGGCCCATTCAATATGGCATTCCAAATTGGAGTCGGTCAGCAAGCGGATGTCAAGACGCCCCCCCCCCCCCCCCCCCCCTCCCCAAAACTGTTCTGAGGCTGGCTTAGACTTGCCCAGGCGGCCAGACCGCGAAGTGACAGGCGCCACATTTTCTGTGATCCACCGATCACCCGCAGCTGGTACGTCTGCACCGCTCTGGCAACTTTCCTCAGCACACTTTTTTGAGAAAGGGTCATCCTGCTGCTTGGTGACAGCAACCATCCGAAGCAAGCATGTCTCACGCTCACTCTCGGACGCCTCCTTTGTAAGCCAGAGGTCCTGCGCCAACTGATCAGTATGCGGGAACAGCCGACCTGCCACTGAGAACTTATCAGCGCGCTCCAGGGCATTGGGTTTGCCAGTGGCCATCCTGAAACAGAACTCCTGACTAATAAGTTCACTGCCTGCAAGCTCTGCACTTGTACTTGTCAATATCAAGTGTGTCAGTGGCGGTGACGTTAACACACGATCCATGGTACCACTCCTGGCAGTAGTCGCATTGGATCATGAAATCCGCCCCACTGCTTCCTGCAGACGCAGTAACTTCCTGATCCTCATCCTCCGGCAGTTTCTTCTTCTTCTTCAGGATGTGACTTGAACCGCTGGATCCATGCAGGCAGTTTCCGATCTCTGCACGGCATCAGCTGGTCATGGTTCGTCACGAAGACCGAGTTCCGGAGTTTGACTTGATGATACAGGTAGGCAGACAGCTTCCTCAAGATGACCCCCTGGACCTTTCCAGGGCGAACAGAGTTTCCTGCATTTACCCTTCACAACTGCAGTGTCCAAGAGATAGACAACATCACCTTCGGCATATGGTCTCAACAGGATCTTGAGATCATAATTTCTTTTCATTCTCCGAAGGATGTCTTCAAATTCTCTCTTGCAGCTGTGTGGGCATCCTGCAAGGACTGGACCAGGTGGGACACATACTCATCATCACTCTCAAACCTCTGGCCGGGAACAGGGAACATCAGCTGCACTGGTATGTTCACTTCCCTCCCCAACATCAACATGTTTGGAGTAAAACCAGTTGTTCGGTTTACAGAGGACCGGATAGTGCCAGCTATCTGCTGCACGTGTTCGTCCCACTGTTCTGCGCTTTCCCCAGGAAGCATCGTATGGCATCCATCAACGTACCGTTGTACCGCTCCACCTGACCATTCAACGCAGGACGATATGGCGGTGTTCGGGCCTTGTGAATTTTGAAAGCTTGGCACAAAGCCTTGAACAGCTTGCTTTCAAAATTGCGTCCCTGGTCTGAGAACAGCTGGAATGGGCAACCGAAACATGAGAAGAAACTGTCCACCGCAGCTTTTGCTGTTGTCTCGGCCTTTTGTGATGGAAGAGGCACGCACTCCACCCACTTTGTGAACTGGTCCACCATCATGAGGCAGTGCTCATTTCCATGTGCTGTCCTGGGCAGGGAGCCAATGAAGTCAATATGGACCCGTTCCATTGGGGCCCCTGCATGGTACTCTGTCAATGGGACTTTCCCATACCGCTTGTTCTCTTTGTTGCGACTACAAACGTCACAGGACAGCACATCACGAGCTAAAGTAAACCAAAAGAATTTCTCTTTCAGTCTAGCTTTAGTCCTCGCCACGCCTTGTGTGCTGCTGATGGCAGGTCATGATGCCATTGTATTGCTTGTTCCTGGAGGGAAGCGGGAACTACCAACTCCAGGTCCTTGGAATCCGGCTTGCACCTGAATAGCAAGCCTTCCTTAAGCACGAACATCTCTCTGTTCAGCCAATGGTACTTTGCACTTGGCGAAGCTGAGAAGAGTTCCCCTTCATCGGGTGTTGCCCCCTTTCGAAGGTATTGGAGAACGAGGTGTAAATCCTTATCTTTCCCTTGTGCTGTCCGGAGTTCCTGAACCGTAAACCCCCCACCACGAAGGGATCTCTGAGGTAGCCTCTTGTGCTAGTCGCACATTGCAGGTCCTCAGCTGCACCTGTCCATCCAGAACTCCTACCTCAAAGCTTACGCCATCAGTGCTGCCAATCTCAAAGTCCTTGAGACCGGCAAGACTTTCCTGCACTGCCTTTTCAGGCAGTGAGGCATTCTGGCTGTCCCGAGGACAGTAACTTTCAGTACTCGTGCTGCTGTCAAACTGCTCCTTGTAACCTTGAGACACACAGGTTTTTCCACCCAAGTGTGAAACCAAGGATTGGCCGATCATACGAAGTACTCCGGCGTTCAGGATGTGTCAGAAAAAACTCGCAGGTGCATCCTTCGAGTGTGCCAGAAAACTGTCAGGCCCTTTCGGAGCCAGAAAACTGTCCGGTTCACCCTGCGGGTGGACCAGAGAACTGGCAGGCACACTCGGCACCAGACTGGCTGGCAGGGATGTCCCGGACATCCCAGAGAACTGGCAGACACAGAGCCCGAAACACCCTTCAGGTGCAACCCCCCCCGTGTGCACCCGGGAACTGGCATGCGTTCCCCCATTCGGGACTACACGAGATTGGGCAACTGTCATGCTTGCTGGCGCAGGGGCAAGCAAGAGTTTAGGAACGCGCGAGGAATTTTGCCCACTGTCATGCGCATCCCATCTGTCAGAAGGAGGTACATGGCCCGTCATGACTCGAAAACCCCATGGTACCCCTCCGCAAAGGAGAAGGTACACGGTCATGATGACTGGAAACCCCATGGCACCCCTTCCGTGACTCCGCGAGAGAGGTCCCCCCACAGTAGCTACTGTAGGTCCATCCGGATGGGTCCCTTTATCCTCAGGAGATAAAACTGTCAGGCTTCCTTCCTTCAGGCCCCGGGCTTCGTCCACAGCCTGAATGAACTCCCCCCACTGTTCGTCTGCTCTCCTCCAGTATTTGCAACCCCCTCAAGGCAGACTTTCAGGCTGAATGCCAGCCACGAAAGATTGACAAGGGGTCAAAGCATCAGGAATCCTTGACAGTGCATCAGCGTTCTGATGCTTTGCCCCGGCCCGATGTTTGATAATCATATGGAACTGGGAGAGTTCCTCCATCCATCGGGCCAACTGTCCCTGTGGGTGTTTAAACCACAGGAGCCATGTAAGACTTGAGCGGTCGGTCCTGACGGTAAAGTCCTACCTAGTAGGTAGTACTTGAACTGCCTTGTAAACCTCACGATACTCAACAGTTCCTTCTGGGTTGTACAGTACCTCCTCTGTTCGGGAGTGAGGGCGAAACTGCTGTACGCAATCACTCGCTCCACGCCTCCTTGAATCTGACTCAGAACCGCCCCGATCGCCAAATCACTAGCATCCGTATCCAATATAAATGGATCCGTGCTATTTGGCAATGCCAGGACAGGAGGTTCGGCCAATACTCTACAGAGGTTGTCAAAGGAATTCTGCTTTTCTTCATCCCAGAAGAACTTGTTCTTTCCTGTGAGGTTATACAAAGGCTGCGCCCACGCTGCAAAGTCTGGAATGAACATGCGATGGTAATTAGCGAAGCCAAGAAAAATTCCACATCTTTTGAAGATTTCGGAACAGGCCAGTCCCTCACAGTCTGAATGTCCCGGTCAGACATAGCAATTTGATTCTTGCTAACCATCCGACCTAGGAACTCAACTTCAGGCTGGAAGAAAGGCACTTCTTTGGCTTGAGCTTCAAACCATGCTGTCGAAACCTTTGCAGCACCTCCCTCAAGTTCTGCAAATGATCTCCAAAGCTGTTCCCTAACACCAAAATGTCGTCCAGGAAAGCGAGCACAGTCTTCCATGTCAGACCTCTCAGGATAAGGTTCACCACGCGTGAGAATGTGCATTGGTGAGTCCAAATCCCATCCGAACATGTTCAAAAAGATCGTACTTGGCCAAGAAGGCAGTTTTCTTCCTGTCAGCTTCTTTGACTCTCACTTGCCAGTACGCATTATTGGCATCCAGCTTCGAAAACCATGTGCTCCCCGACAGAGTATCAAGACAGTCTTCCACCAGTGGCAATGGGAAAGTGTCCTTGACTGTGACATCATTTAGGCCTCGGTAATCGATGCACCAGTGAACTGATCCATCTTTCTTTCGGATGAGGACTGGCGCTGAGGCCCACTCTGATGCTGACTCCTGAATGACTCCAGCCTTGAGCATTTTTTGTAAATGTGCCTCCTCCTCTCCTGCAAATACAGCAGGCGTACGGCGCATTTTTTGCTTAATGGGCTTGGCGTCACCAGTGTCAATTGAGTGCTCGATACCGGTAAAGTTCCCTAAATCGAACTCATCCACAGCAAACACATCCTGATAATCATATAGGAGCTTTATCAACTCCACCTTCTGATTTGACACAGGAAAAATTGCGTCACGGTAAATGCGTGCCGCCTTTCGTTCTTATCAGCCTACCTCCCTTCCCCCTCTCTCAACCCTCCCCTCCCCATGCTGTACGATACAACGCAGCGTGGGAGGCGTTCTAACAACAGCCCGTCTCACACACACCCCCCCCCCCCCTCTCTCTCTCTACCCCGCGACACAAAGGCATGCCGCGCTCTCCACCACCACCTCCACCCCCCCCCATTTCCCCCCCTCCCTACGCCCCGTCCTCGCAGGCACCTGCACGTGCTCGCGAACACCTATGCGGACGCATAAATTAGCTGGGGCTCAACGGTCAGCTACACGGATGCATAAATTATCCCGTGCCGATTAGGATCAAACAATTTCCGAGGCGATTGGTGACTAGACTAAATCCCTCCCCTCTCACCCCTGATGGGTGAATGACAGTTTGTCGGAATTTGATTCGGCAAGAGAGAGAGATTCATAAAACTAGGCACACACCGGCTCAGCTTCACTGACCCCTCAGGACTGCCTGTAGACAAGAGCAGAGGAAGACAAAGGGACAGAGGCCTAGGAAACTCTTGGTAACTCCTTGATCTCAAGTCATTCCCTGTTCATTCCCAGGAAAAGTGAGTTGGAACTCTGTTTTACATTTTTGAATCTATGTATTGATTTTATGTATGCTGTGTGTGTGTTAGCATTGTAACTTTGTACAAATGCTTAGCAACATTTATCAAACTGATGAATGATTATTTTGTGTAGTAGTTTGCTTGCCATCATATGGCAAAAGCTCTCTCCCAGTGGTTTTGATTCTTTGTTAACAATCTGACCACTGCTCTTTGTGTTCACCCTGACTTTGTCAGTGTGCAACTCTGTCTGTTAAGATAATAATTCAATGATTAATTTTGATCAGGAAAACAGTATGCCTGTGCTAGGTAAAAACTGCTACTCTGATTTATAAATACTGGTGATTATTGGAATGATTTGTAGTGTATGACTTTAAGTCTACACCACATGTGTACTTGGACTAAGCATAGCCCAAGTCAGTGTGATTTGATTCATATGAAACAAGGAAGAGTGTATAACTAAAACTGTAACATGTATTACTGTCTCCTACCCTTTTGTGAGCTTAACTTAGCCATTAAACAAAAGTGGAGGTTAATAGTTATAGCAGAAACTCTACCATAGAGAAAACTTTGCTGGCTGAGTCTCACACCTCTCTCTGAAAGAAAGAGGAAAAAGGGTAAATGTGTGCACTCTACAGAGCCAGCCACCAGATTCTCATCTACAGATCAAGTTCTCTTTATCGCAGAACTGGGATCCTGGTCACGCTACACATTGCGGGAACCAGAAGCTGGGACTTCGCCAAAAGCCAGGGCAACGCCAGACACCATGGCATCATTGTAACCAGGGGCGACACCAGACAACCAATCTACACCAGTGGGGCAGTCACCAGCCACAGGAGAGATCACTACTATCTCCCGAAGCAAAGCTAAGTTTGCTTACCACCTGGACTCAAACCCATCAGACCCTTACCCTCACTTTATGATGAAACAGTGAGAACTGTCTGTACTATGGTACAAGCAAGCAGCAGTGGATGTATAATAACCATATACATTCAGTGTAACGTAGACAGAACCCCTGTATGCCAACTTAAGCTTGCTGCACAGAGTGCCAGCGAGTAAAGTAGGAGTGAGGAAGGACCCCTCATTGTGGTAGTCCAATGAGAACTGAAACACAGCCTATGGAATTGTCACGCCATTTCTTATCTATGTATAAGTAATAAAAGTTGATGTGTGAAAGTGCACTTAACTTGTGTCAGTTCCCTGTTGTTCAATCGAATGTTGAATGTTTGAACTTCTCTCTTCAATTCTGTATCTCTCGAGCTATACGTACTTTTAATTAAGAGTACAAGCCTAAGGAAAATTATCTCAGAGCCATTCTACCGTATTTTATTACTACCCGAAACAAATAAAAATTTTCTTCGATGACTAGTACCGGAAAGTTGCTCCTTCCACCACTAGTAAGAGAGAGGCACTGTCCTTGGGATTAAGAGCTCAGAGCCCAACGAGGATTCTGTGTAGTAGTCCTGAAGGACTTTATCCAATCTGCTTGTTATCCTCATGACAGTGTTGGGTGGTACCACAACTTTACGGGCAGCTGTAACCCTGGCTATGGTTGGCGGTCCCTGACCAAAAGTCATGTCTAAAGGGATGATTTCTTCCCCGATCAACAGAGTTTCAGCCCTCATGTCATGGATCGCCCCCCAATGATGCAGAAGATCATGTCCTAACAGCATCTCGTCAGCAATCGGAGCCACATACAGCCCCTCTAGGAAGGTTGCCTGGCCAATCTTCAGAGGTACAGGCGCGGTGACAAAACCCTTGAGAGTAGAACCCTGGTCAGCCATTTGCATCACCACTTCCTTTAGCTTTCTCGGTTTTTTAGAAAGCCTATCAAACACAGAAGTAGTGACAATGGTGATTTCCGCCCCAGAGTCCACTCTGGCCTTAACCGGAATGTCACCTACCATGATGTGCACCCCGGAAGAGCCTGGACAAACTCGATTAATACGTATGATTTCAGGCTGTCGACTGATTGCTTCCGATGAACTCTTTCCCTGAATTGCCCCATGGGTGTTTGGACCAGTTGCAGTTTTGTCTGTCAACGAACCCTGCGGACCACCAGAATTGCCAGGTTCTAACTCGGACTGCTCAGGCTTTTGGGGAGCTGAGTCTTTTGATTCAGCTGACCCTGGGGAAATCAAGGAGCAACACGCCCTTGGAGTGGTGACCCTCCGGCCAACGTTTCTAGGGAACTCAAACTTCAAAAATTCCTGGCCCTTGTGTATTTCCGGCTCAGAGGATCGGCATCATCATCCCAAGCCTTAGGTGTTTAAAGACCTTTTTTTGTCTCTTTGCCCCTTCGCCTTCTTCTGCAGCCATTTTCTATAACGCTGGCAATCTTTCTTCAGGTGTCCCTTCTGCTGACAGAAGTAGCATTTTACCTGGAGTCCTGGGTGGCAGTAGTTGGTTTCTGGGAAGAAGAAATTTCTTTATTTTTCCAACTTCGAGAGCTGCAGCGTAAGCCTATCTATGGCCTTCTGCAGTCTCTCAAATTCCTCCCTGGTGACAGGTGAAATTGTGCCTACCCGTCCTACCCGAGGATCTTCCAGGGGCCTGCGCCTTCTGTCGCCTACTGCTTGAGAGATGTGCTGGAACTGTTTGATTTTGTTCACAGCTTCCTCAATGGACTGCGGTTCCTCCATACAGACAAACTTTCCTGCCTCCTTATCCAAACTCCCTAGGCAGACTTTATTAATGGCTTCCTCTCTGACATGCTTCTCGGGCAGATCATGTATGCTGACGTTGCTAGCGTAAGCACCCTATCAGCCCAATCATCAAACGATTCCCCTGGGTTCTGGTGGGCTTGTTGGAAACGCATCCTGGCAGTCCCTACATATTCCTTCGCCCCAAACCGAGCTGCAAGCTTTCCCATCAACTGATGGTATGAAAACTCACTGCCCGGCTGGGTAAGTGTAGTAAAGAAATCCAGGGTTTCCCTTCAAGACCACCAACCTAGGTAGTCCCTACTCTCCATTTCTGACCAGCGGAGAACTACCCGGTAACTGTCAAACTTCCACTGGAAAGACTGCCAATTAGTCTTTCCATCAAAATGTAGATTTTTTTGGCAGCATCCTGGGGTCTCCTCTTGGTTCAGAGATATAGGGCTACTGCAGGGTCCCCTTCACTACCACCAGGTGAGAGAGGCATATATTCCCCAACCTGAGTTTCACCTCGGCGGTAGGGACGATAGTGCTGATTATCATCTGCCTGGGCATGCCTATAGGTTTGACTGGGAGGGAGGGAAGTCTCACCTGGGTCACCACCTGCCGTTGCCGCCGTCCATACCCATCGCCACTCCGCTCGTGATCCCACCAGCCCTGGTCGCCCCGGTCATACCTTCGGCGGCTCCTTACATCTGCCGGTGACCTGGATCCAACCGGACTAGGAGGACCCCGTCGGGATCCAGATACCCGGTCACTCCCACAGCGCTCACGGGATCGGCTATCCGCAAGTCCTTTTCAAGGTGTAAATGCCCGGAACCTTTCGTGAATGCTTGCTGCGGGTGCAACAAAGGCTCATATGATCCCACAGCTCCATGGCTACGGAAACAGACGAGGACCCGGAGGCGGACCGCTGGCAAGTACCTCTACCTCCATCCTCTGATCCAGAAACAGGGGTATGTCTCTCTACCCAATTTTCGTGCGCAGCTGTTCGGACTCTTGGACGGAAAAACTCCGGTTCAATGTGTCGCGAGTCAGACGGGGTTGGGACAAGGCCCTGGACACTTTACGGGGTATTCAGGAATGGCTGTACTGGCTTGGGGCGACTGGTCTGCCGGTCTCTTTCTTTACGGTGACTACACTAGTCGCCACTGACCCTTCAGTGCTTCCTCCCTGATCCCCAAAGTTATGAGCGAGAGGAGGTCTTGACTCACTTCTCCGTGTCCTTGAAATTTTCAAAAACTGAAAGGCAGGGGTCCAGGGGCCGGCCAGGCCCCGGTGGGGTGCAGGGGCAACGCCCTGCTGGGGGGTCTGGGGGGCAAAGCCCCCCAGAAGCCGAAGCTTTTTAAGGCATAAAAGAAGCAAAAGTCTGCTTCTCCTGGGGAGCATTTTTGATGCAAGTAGTAATAATTTTTTATGTTGGCATAGTATCACAGACTATGACTATGAAAATAGTACTTTTCAAGTCCAAGTACTATTTCTGAACACTTAAAGTTAAACTGAAGAATACACACATACAGTGGTACATATCATAGCTTCATTACTTGCAAGCCAAAATACACTAGGACTTTGACTTTCAGTATATATTGTCATCAAAGTATAGCATCATCACACACAGGCTACAGCATACATGGGAGTTAAGGGATTAAAACTAACCTTACAAAGGCAGTGAAGCACCCATCTCAAGCAACAGTATAGGTTTGCAGCTCTGTGAATTTCACCAAGGCAGAAAGCCTATCTCACAAGCCACAATGTGGAAGCAGTTCTGTGATTCCCATGAAGGTAAAGAGTCCAACTCACAAGCCACAACATGGCAATAGTTCTGGAGTATCCAACTCACAAGCCACAATTAGGGACAATATATCTATGAATATGAAATCAGTTCTATGATTTCCACAAAGGTAAATACACTAACTAACTCTCTCAAGCCACAATATTAGGGCAGCAGTTCTTGACTATGAAGGTGACCAGTCTATATGACAGCAGTTCCTGGATTCCAGTGAAGACAGAAGCACCATTCACTGGCCACTGATAGTTCTGGAAATCTCAACATGCATAGCATCCTCACACAGTACATTAATGTACATTAATGTATTGTGTTGTTGTGTGTGTGTGTGTGTGTGTGTGTGTGTGTGTGTGTTCTTAAGTTTAAGGTCTTTTCACAAAATGTGTTATTAGACTTGGGAGTGTCAATGTTTTGGAAGGAAAAGGGACAAAAGTGTGTGTTTGGTTCATATATGTGCATTTGTACGTGTGCTTCTGTGTGTGTGTGTGTGTGTGTGTGTGTGTGTGTGTGTGTGTGCCCGCGCACTAAGTAAGTAGGTTGGAAGGAAGAGGGGGGGGGAGGGGGGGGGGGGGGGGGGGGGGGGGGAGAGAGGGGGGGGGGGGGGGGGAGAGAGAGAGAGAGAGAGAGAGAGAGAGAGATGTCACAAAACTCAGTGTAGATATCCAGGAAAAAAAATTGGGTTTCTGGATGATAAAAGTCTTGTTGCATAAAAAAAAAAAAAAAAAAAAAAAAAAAAAAAAAAAAAAAAAAAAAAAAAAGCAACTGAGCCTTTATCAGTTCATGATCTTGATCACACCGAGGCCGTTCACACTAGAGCGATCGCTGAGTTCGGAATCAATTCGCGCTAGGCGCCTGAGCCCTTCGCTGCGTTCACACCTCCCCACATACCCCCCCCCCCCCCCCCCCCCTTTTTTTTTTTAGTTTTAGTTTTTTTTTTCCTTACCTTCTGGTATTTCTTGTGATCGGGCGTCATTCGCATGTTGTCGTGATTTCTTTTGCCGCTGGTTCCCTATTTGATGGTTTAGGAGCAAATGATGCAAAAACACGCGCCGGGCAAAGTAAGTTTTCGACACCAAATGCCGTGGGCGATCTTGCCTTCGGCGTCCGTTTCTTGCAGCCATTCCCACCCCCACTTGTTTTTAATTCCCTCCTCAACAGCCTGAAGTTTCGAAGAATCGTCGATTCTGTCAAGTATGGCATCTTGGTTGATTTCCACGAAGAGCTGCTGTAGTCTGTTCGATTCTCACTCAGCTAGATGTCGGGCCTAACCCACGCGCGCGCGGGCAGAAAAGCAAAATGCGGCTTTACGCTCGTTGAAAAACTTGGATCGGATCTCGGACGAAGTAAGAAACGAACGCCAGTGGTTTTTTTTTTTTTTTTTTTTTTTTTTTTTTTTTTGACAGAATTTCCCCCAGCCACTCACCCTTCAGTAGCCGGGACGGCGGGTGTGGTCAGTCTGCGACACGCTCTGTCCAGGCCTTTCGCCCGTATCAGAGGGTCAAGCAGCTAATGGTGGAGGTGACCAGGGAAGGCTATAAGGGCCACGTCTGGTCCGTCAGGTAGTTGGCAGCGCGCGGAGACTGGTTGCAGTCCGCGCCCGGGTCGTCAGTCGGTGTGGTCTCAAGGCGACGCCTAACGTCACTCGCTGCTTGGCGTAGGGACGGGCGTCGACTCAGGTACTGCATAGAGACTGGTAGGGAATTCTTGACGTGACGTCGGGAGCTCCGCTCTTGAGGTGTCAGCTTGCGGGGGTCACAAGCCAAATGCTCAGCTTCGTCGTCACCCTGTCGTCTGCTGCTAAGTGAACTCTGCTCATGCGAGGTGCACCTTCCGGTTCCGGTTGTGAACCAGGTGCGTATGCGCACTGCGTGCGTCACTACACGTATGTGAAAAGAATGACATTCTAGGTGGTTCAAGGTTGGACAATGAGACAAGATGAGAGAAGTAGGTGGAGAACATCTGGTGTTTTGTGGAGATTTCAGAAGCGTGGGAGATAATTATGACTGACCATCCACACAAACAGTACTGATATACAGGAATTCATATCATAATTGATACACTCAGGATCATAGAGTATGTGGAGAACGTTTCTCTTTGAAGACAACAGTATATCAGAACAGGTTTAAACCACTCATCGCGAGGCGACTGATTACTGTTTGGTAACAGAAATCTTCCTTTCTTCCATACCGTTCAGTAAACCCTACACCACACCACATCAGGATCACGGAGCACTTGTGCCAAAGTTTAACTACTGGAGCTTTATCAGCTTCCACAATGGTTATGCGGGTAGTCGAAAATTTTGTTCAGAATATGCATTTATTTCTAGAAGTGTTAGAAAATGGGAATTAATGAAATTAACTATTAGAAATCTGTGTTGTTGATCATGGAAAACATCTAACATGTAAAAGCAGCGATGAAACATCCAGCTACACCAATAAAAAAAAGCAAGAAGAAAAACAGAGTGCTGCTTTTAAGAACATGCTGAAAACATATCTTTCAGCACAGCACATACTACATTCACTAAAGCGTATGCGCATACGCGATTCCTCATTTGCATCCATAATCTATCCGTACTGTCTCAAGTCTTGAATGGATGTTTAAGGTCCCCCACCCCCCCCCCCTCTCTCCCCCTCTGTCCATGAACAAGAAGGGATTTATCAGGTCTGAACTGGTAACATTCAGGTTTGGTGTTTCAGAAATTTCTGTGCATCGTCATGGATATATTGTCCATACAGATGGTGATTTATTGTGTCCATCATGTAAATCTGGTAGGAAAGATGAACTTCATTTTGTATTCTTATGCCCTGTGCTGGCAGATTTACGACAAATATCATACCATTAAAGTATTTTCGACGTCCAGCTTTTTTTAAAAGTTAGTTTGTCTGCTGTCATCAAGAAATGACAATGTTACAAAGAATCTTGCTTTGGATCTGTATAAGTATAAGTTATTCAAACGGAGGAGTGATTTGACATAAGTAAATGCATATGTTGTCGATGTTTATATATATTATAGTGATGAAATACCTTTAAATGCATATGTTGTCGATGTTTATATATATTATAGTGATGAAATACCTTGTAAAGATATGCTGATTATTGCTCACCCGCTTGAAATGCTGCTGTGGCCGTTTCTTGAACAAATTATCGTTACCGTTACCATTAATGTTCTCTCTGTCTCTTCTTTTTTTTTTTTTCAGTAATTGAACTTTTTTTTTTTTTTTTTTTTTTAGCAATTGAACTATTAGCAAGTAAAGTTCAAAACTGCACAGTTCTGAAATTCATGGGCCTAAAGCCCATACTTGACTAGCCTTAGTTTGAAGAAAACCTTATCATATGAAACAACTTGAAAACCTGTGATACTTCTACAGAAGAAGTCTCCTCAGAACTGTGGTATTCACAATTTGGTAGTGCTGCAACCACCTGCAATTCTCCATCAAGAGCCACAAACCTGTCATGAACACGCCAGACATGGTAAAAGGCTTTCTTGTTGGAGACCTGGTGTGGTGGTCTGAGCAGAGGCATTTTGGATATGATGCTGAACGAAGACCCTGCGAAGAACATGCATTAAGTGCAAGTTAAAGAACCGTGGCACGACAGTCGCTGTCCCTGCTAAACTTCTGTTGAAAAAACCTGCCCAGATGGGTAAACAAGAACACTTAATAAACAAAAGGAATGGTGTTGTATTCTGGCAACACACTCTACCCAGGGACAGCAGCCTGTACTGAAGAAATCTGTTGTGACGAAGATACTCTTGTTCTGTCCCACCTTCCATGCCACTTCAGTGGCATTACCGCCATGCTGCTCATAAAGGCTTCCAGTCCATCACCACACCCTGGCTTGTCCCACAGCAGCCTGGCAGCAGTAATCCACAGGCAGCCAATATCGAGTTGTCATGAGCCAACGCATCAAACACTGCCCTGCTGCTCTGTCACTTCAGCCATGTTCAGTGCTGCCTATTCTGATCCAAGTACGCAGGGCACCATCTACTAAGCCCCCTGATAAAAAGAGCAAGCAACTCCAGAGGGCGCCACCACATCTATTCAGGTACAGTCCCCATGAACCTGCCAATACTGGCCAACTCAACGCGAAGTCACCGAGAAAATAGATGCCATGAGAAAATCGACACTGAGGTCTCCTCGACAGCAGAGCACAAAATTTGACCTTTAAAAAAAAAAAAAAAAAAAAAAAAAAATTCCTTGGTTTATCAATGAGGATAATGTGATGAAGATGATGCTAAGGAGTTTCTTCACTCTTGTACTGTAATATGTTTACTTTCATATTACGGTGTCTACCAGGTCTGAGAGATATAGACACCTGCAGTGTTGGCCAGGACATTTTAGCAACACTCTCTGAGATGCATTCATGAAGTGGATGGAACTTGATCTGTGGTTCCAGTTTTCCAA
>JADBJO010012534.1:10000-14686 GCA_016801955.1 Conus betulinus | reverse complement strand
TTTTTGTCTCCCTCTAGTACTATCATCACTAATCACTCACTTCTATATCTCTTCTCTTCTCTCTCTATCTCTCTCTCTCTATCTCTCTCTCTCTCTCTGTCCCCACCTCCTCTTTCTAATTTCATTCATGTTCTATCGCTATATATCTCTCTGTGTCCCGCAAATTCTTTCTGTCTGTCTGTCTGTCTGTCTGTCTGTCTCTCCCTTCTCTCTCTCCCCACATCCACACAACACCCCCCCCCCCCTTCCTACCCCCACCCTGTATGAGCAAATCCGCGTCCAATACAAATCAAACGTAATCTAATCAACCACCCATCTTGTAATACGAGCGCACGTGCGGGTTTGAAGAGAAAGGTAGTCGTGTCATGGCAGGGAGCAGAGAGAGATTACAAAGAGGAGGAACAGGAACAGACAGGAAAAAGGGGAGGAAGGAGGAGGGGGTGGGGGGAGAAGGAGAAGGAGGAGGAGGGGGAGGACCCAGGAGGAGGAAAAGGACGAGGATGGGAGGGGGAGAAAGGAGGATGGAAAAGGATGAGGATGGAGGTTTGAGAGGAGAGATGGGAATGAGGGGGAAGGAGGAGGAGGAAGAGGGAGGAGGAGAAGGTCGAGGAGGTGGAGGGGGAGGAGGAGGAGGAGGAGGGGCCGAGAGAAAGAAGAAGGAGAGGATGAGGAAGGGAGGGGGAGGGGAGGAGGAGGGGCGGCGGAGGGGAGGAGGAAGAGAGGAGAGAGGAGGAAGAAAGAAGAGGAGGAGGAGGAAGAAGGACGAGGGGGAGGATGAGGAGGAGCAAGGAACAGGAGGGGAGGGAGGGAGAGGGAGGGGAGGGTGAGGGAGGAGGAGGGGGAGGGAGAGGGGAGGAGGGAGAAGGACGAGGAGGAAGAGAGGAGGAGGGGGGAAGAAGAGGAGGAGGAGGAAGGAAGGAGAGGAGGAGGAGGGAAGAGGAGGAGGGGAGGAAGAGGAGGAGCAGGAACGAGGAGGGGGAGGAAGAGGTCAGGGAGGGTGAGGACGAGTAGGAGAAGGAGGAGGGGAAAGACGGAGGAGGGTGTCCGCGTGGCAGGACGAGGAGAAGGTGAGGATGAGGAGGGGAAACGGAGGGTGATGATGAGGAGGAGGAAAAGGAGGAGGCGAGGAGAATGAGGAGAGGAGGACGAGGAGGAGGAGGAGGGGAGGTGGAGGAGGAGGAGGAAGGAGGAAGGACGAGGAGGAGGAGGAGAAAGAGGAGGAAGGACGACGAGGGAGGAGGAGGAGGAGGAGGAGGTGGAGGGAGGAGGAGGAAGAGGAGGAGGAGGAGAAAGAGGAGAAAGTCCGAGGAGGGTTAGGGAGAAAGAGGAGAGAGGAGGACGGAGAAGAAGGAGGGAGTGAGGAGGAGGAAGGTAAGAAAAAACCCACAAAACAAAACAACAAAACCCAGAATGTTGGGTTGGGGCGAGGCCTAACAAGAGCTACTGTACACAGAACGCTGGTTAAACACACGGAAAAGAAACTGGGCGGCATCGAGATCAGGGGGTCTCCCGTGGCAACATTCTGTTGGAAGAAAACAACCGAAAAACATGTCACGGCATTAAATGTGGCGACGCACTCTCCCCGCCCTCCGTCCCACGGGACAGGCAAATCCTATAAATCTTAGACACAGACCTGCGACAACTGGCAAACACAGCACGGCACGGCACCTCACAACACACACCCACACCACACCCTCACTACCCCACATCACACCACACCACACCTCCCCCACACACCACACCTACCCCCTACCACCTCAGCCCATACCCCCAACCCCACACCCACACCACACCACCCTACCCCACACCCCCCACCCCACCCCTACACCACCTCATCCCATTCCACACCACACCACCCCAGACCATCCCACACACCCACCCACCACCACACACTCCACCCAACCACACACCTCACCACACCGCACCATACTAAACAATAAAATAAAAGAAATGAATGAATAAAAGAGAAAAAAAGATACACCCGAAGGTGCTAGTGGGACCCACAGGAATACTGTCCTTCCCGGACAAATTCTCCAGCTGGGAGCAATCTCCTCTTCCCCACAACACACATGTTACTGCAGAGAGAGAGAGAGGAGTGAGAGAGAGAGGGGGAGAGAAGGAGGAGAGAGGGGAAGAAGAGAGAGGATGAGAGAGAGGGGGGGGAGGAGAGAGAGAGAGGAGAAACAATTTAAAAAAGGACACACCACCACCATCAAGTCATTGCAGTTGAACTTGGAAAGAGCACACGGCACGTCGTAAGCAAGCAAAGTATCTAGCTGCAATGTGAGGCGACTGCAGGTGGGAAGTCTCGACAAAATTCAAAAAACTCATCATTTTGTCTTGTGATTCGTTTTTTGTCTTGTGATTTGCTGCAAAAGATTGTGCGTGCGTGCGTGCTTGCATGCGTGCTCGCGCGCGCGGGCGCGCGAGCGAAAGCGTGCGTGCGTGCGTGCATGTGCGTGCGTGCATGTGTGTGTGTGTGTGTGTGTGTGTGGTGTGGGTGTGTGTGTGGTGTGTGTGTGTGTGTTGTGTGTGTGTGAGTGATCGTTGCGTGCGTGCGTGCGTGTGTGTGTGAGTGAGAGAGAGAGGACAGACATAGTGAAAGAGAGAGAGAGAGGCAGTGAGTGTGTGGGTGTGTGTGTGTGTGTGGTGTGGGTGTGTGTGTGTGTTTGTGTGTGTTTGTGTGTGTGTTGTGATTCGTTGTCTACTTTTTTCGGCGGAGCCTTATAAATGATTTTTAGAATACAGTCACACTGTTTTTTCAGTTTTACAAAGTCTTTGTCGTCCGAAGACACATATCCACATGAAAACACACACAAGCAAGCACGTAATGCATGCACGCACGTATGCACGCCACACACTCGCTCAAACACAGACATGCACGCATACTTAAATACTCATAACATGCAAATACTGTCTCTCACACACACACACACACACACACCCACACACAACACACACACCACAGAGGCACACCACAGAGGGTACACACACACACACCACACACACACACACACACACACTTAGTGACACACACACGCGCGCGCGCGCGCGCACCACACACACACACACACACCACACACACACACACACACACACTCACACACACACTCACACAACTCACTCACTCACTCTCACACACAACCACACACACACACACAACACACACACACACACACCCACACACACAGTCACACACACCACACACACACACACACACACAACATACACACACACACACACACTAAGTCTCTCACACACACACACACACACACAACACACACACACACACACACACAACACACACACACACACACACACGCACAAGCTTGGAAACAAGCTCATGCCCAAACGACAACAGCAACAAGAAACATAAAAGCCAAGTGGTTGCAAACAGAGGACGTTGAAGCATATTATGTCGAGTGGCTGAATCGCGTTAAAGAAAAAGTAGTCTGTGCACAAGACCTGCACCCGATAAACCAGTTCTACACATGATATCAGTTCACTGATCATTTGCAGAACGTCTACGGGTGTAAACGTTAGGATGGCAAAGGAAACGACTTGGTGGTTTCATTACTGTTTGTCATTCAGGAACAATGCGGGGAGTAATCACACACAACAAACACGCACGCACGCGCACGAACGCCCGCTCGCTCGCAAGCACACACAGCCATACCCCCTTCCCCCCCCCCCCCCCCCCCCCCCCCCCCCCACACACACACCGTTACACCACATTCCGATTAATACCAATGTATTGTCCAATGATTGTGGACTGTATTATCTCCCTCTCCTGTATCTGTGGTTGTCTCTTTGTCTGTCTGTCTCTCACGTCTCTTCTCTCCTCTCTCTCTCTCTCTCTCTCTCTCTCTCTCTCTCTCTCTCTCTCTTATCTGTCCTCTCTGTACTTAACGACTAACACGGAGGACAGTATGTAAATAACTGTGTACCTGGAGCGGACAGATACGTATTCGAGTATTTTGTGCAAACATTAAGAGAGAGAGAGAGAGAGAGAGGAGAGAGAGAGAGAGCGAGCAGAGAGAAGAGAGAGAGAGAGAGAGAGAGTCAAAACTCAAAAACTCAAACTCAAATAGTTAAATTGCAAAAAGCCACCGACCTATCTGCAATGAGGTCAAAAACAAAAGTAGAACACACGCGCTCGGCGCCTTCCGACAAACAGTCAGGTATACATTTGACCATAGAAGCTACAGCCGCTATAGGTGTGAAAAAATGACAGCTTCTTAACCAGCTTTATCTCCTTCCACTGATACAAACACACCTCGACCTCTCCGGGGGGTCAAATGACCAGCCAGCACAGCAATGTATTTCAGTTCTTGTGTCTATAAAATTCACCATGTAACTGCCCTTTTTAACGTATTCTAGAACATCTCAGACAGTTTTCTTCAAACGTTTCATTCCGCCTCCACACAAACTCAGCTGGAAACAACAACATGACCTACATTCTGCAGATTTTCGAAACTCTCGCATCTTTCTGTCAGGTCGGTTGACAATAACCTTTCTTCCTGTCTCCTCTTTCGTGTTAAGGACGATAGCAACAGCGTGTGTGAAAGGTCATAGCATTTGAGAATGTCTATTTTTTTTTTCCAATGATGATCGATGAGGATAAGGATGATGAGATGCTGGTATGTCCGATACTGTATGTGACAGAGCTGTATCCTGTGCATAAGA
>JADBJO010012533.1:15000-57492 GCA_016801955.1 Conus betulinus | reverse complement strand
AACAGTGTATATATTCCTTTTGGTTACCTTTCGTGCATGAAAATGTTTTGTTCAAGAGTTATCTTCCCCCTTACCTCCCTTGGTTGAATCTCCTTTTTTTTTTTTTTTTTTTTTTTTTTTCATGTGTAATTCCTTTAAATCATGAATACCTCAGAACCTACATAGTTGTATAAACGTCGCTGAAGTCATAAAAATTTAATGTATTTTATTCATTACAACCGTACTGGGCTGAGAAGCCCATATTTTCTCTAAACTGGTATTTTGCACAAGCAATCTTGGCGCCATTTTCAATTGTCTGTCGAAAGAACATTGAATAATTCTTGATTTTACAAAAGTAAGAGGAAAAAAGAAAGAATCTGAAAATGCATGTTAAAAGGAATGTCCATGAGCTCTCATTTCGTATATCGCATGCTCAGGATCTTTTCCGTACAGGCTTGCGACTATACGAAATGACTGACGACGCCGGTTCCCTTGAGCAAGTCGCCTTCTTCGTTCATTGTCGGAGTTTTATCCAAATTATCATTCTACGAAATTCGGACTTCCCGATCGAAATCTTGCTAATGACTCCATTTCTGTTATGAATACAACTGAAAATGTATAGAATTTATTATTTAACAGACCATTTCAACAGAGTATTTTCCAGTTGAAAATTGTATCAAAAGTAGGCGCCGACGGCCCGGCGAAGTGAAAAGTCAGCTGTGTTTTCTAGTAATTATTAATAACAGAATTCTCCACTTAGACACTGTCTCGGAAAATGAAGTTTATATGTATAAAAAGAGTGAAATGCCAGCTATTCATTTATTACAAAATTATTTCCTGCTGTTTGGTGTTTTTCATCGAAATAGGGGAAAATATGACGTAAACTCGTTAAAAGTGGGTTCATTCTCGGACTTTAATCACCAATAACTTTACGCAGCCGCAGAATTGTCTAAATAGGACTTACTGCATTTTATTCCTTGGGTTCTGAGGTTTTCATCGATATTAAATATGTGTTAATAGTTTGAACGGACAGCGAGCCAGACAACACTGAAGCTGCGATAGAAAACACAAATTTCTGTTGGTTCCGCCTCGCGAGGGCCGTTTCGTCTCTGGCACCGTGTTGCTGGCTTTGCGGCCCGGCACAGTTTTATAAAGTAGAGCGTTGTGTGCGAATGGAGCAGTGTTCCCTGATGTGAGCGACTGGCGTGGAAGAGGAAAATAAAAGGAGAAACTACACCTCGTCCTCCGTGTCTTCTTGACTGGCTGCTGTCCCTTGGCTTCTACGCATTACCATCTGCCTGTCTTCATCTGCACACCCCTTACCCTCCACCACACCATCACAACTGGCGCTGCGAGCAGGATAGAAGACAGAAGAGACCAAGGAGACACAGCCCAAGAATACAGCAGAATGGTACAGAGGAAACCAGAAGACACGGGACAACGAAGGCAACCAGGCTGCAAATATGGATGGACAAGGAGGCCAGCCACCCCTAGCAGCACACCCTTCAGGTCTACGCCCCCACAAGCTACGCAAGTTTACTGGGGAAGAAGGTGCAGAGGACTTCATCTGGGAAGCCACCTTGATGTTGAAACTACAGCCCATGCCTGATCCCACAGCTGCTGGTTGGCTCCTGAGCGCCTTGGAGGGCAGAGCACGACAGCAAGTCCTGACCATGGAGGCAGAGGAGAGATAGACTCGCCTGCAAAGATCTTCGCCATCCTGGAACAGCACTGGGGCGAGCACAGGGACTCCATACCCTTGCTGGAGCGTTTTACAAACGCCAGCAAGGTCTGGCAGAATCAGTGGCTGAGTATGCTGCTGCACTGCGGGTCCTCTGGACGAAGACCAATGCAGCCGCAGCCAACACCCTCTCACCAGCCATGCTGAGGGACTCCTTTGTCAGTGGGCTGCATCCTCCATCCCTTAGGAGAGACCTGAGGCGGTTCCTGAGGGAGAAGAAGCCAACGACCACTTTCCTGGAGGCGACGCAGGAGGCCCAGCGCTGGATGCGGGAAGACAACACACCTGAACCCATCGTGCAACAAGTGGCTGCGCCACCAACGCTGATGCCGTCCACCGGCTGGAGACCCAGATTGCCGCCCTCACCACTGAAACGGCATCCCTGAAGCAACAGCTCAGGGAGCAGCAACAGTCGGCTGTGGTCGCAGCCCTCCAGACCGGAAATGGAAACTTGAATCCGCCACACCAAACCAGTTGTCGCCCGCCAAGACAGACAAGGGGCCCAGCGTGTTGGTGGTGCCAACGCCAGGGCCACAGAGAGGCAGACTGCCAGGCCAAGCAGCAGTGCAACTGTCGGAACAAATCCCGCCCATGGTCAATCGCCAGCAGCACCATGAGCAGCAGCAACAGGGAAACTTATAACCCCCGTTGCCACCAATATGCAGGCAGCAGGGGGCAGGAAGAATACCATGCTTGCAGGGAATTGCCCGATGGCTGACATCACTGTCAATGGAATGCCAGCCTCCGCCCTCCTTGACACTGGAAGTCAAGTTACTACCATCACGGAGACCTGGGCTAGACAACATTTGAGGAACCTGAGGCGAGAAGACTGCCACGTCAAACGTGGTCAAACTGTGGGCAGTAAATGGGGCTGAAGTACCTACTCTGGCCTCTACCTCGTCGACATGGTGGTCTTCGGCACCCTCTGCCCCAGCGTCCCTGCTCTGGTCATCAAAGAACCCACAGACCCGTTCATGCAGGACCGCAAAAAGCAACTGCCGGTTCTGCTGGGTATGAATGTCCTCAGCCTGTGCCTAAGCAAGTCTTCACTAGCACTCCCCCCTTTCCTGCAAGCCATCGCCCAAGAGATAAGGAAACGGCAGCAAGACAAAGTAGCCCGTGCCACGACCCGCCAACGGATCCCAGCCCACTCCATAGCTACTGTCAAGGTGTCAAGTAGCCAAAGCCCTTCGCCGCACCACCTGGCCTCGCCGCTGTCCAAACCTCTCCCCCAGGGACTGATGCTGATCCCTACATTGGTCAGTAGGGAGGCATGTGCATGTTACGTCAGAGTAGCCAGCCTCTCTCCGGAGGATGTGTTCCTGCCAGGACGAACTCCCATCGCTGTCCTGGAGGCCGTCGAAGCCGTGGAAGAGAAACGGGGACCACAAGTTACCATGGGCATCAGTGAGCTAATTGTCTCAGAAGTAAGGGTAGATCCAGTCCCTCCACCAGCCAAAGTCCCCTGTCCACAGTTCGATGGCACCACCAGTCAACAACAACAGTTGCGGGAACTCCTGTCGAGAAGATTGCAAGCCTTCATGACGGATGAGGATGATCTCGGCTACACTGATGCAGTCTTCCATCGCCTGAAGACCAAGGAAGACGTGCCAGTTGCCCAGCCATACCGCCGCCGGATCCCCCCACACCAACTCCAAGAGGGGCAAGAACATATCAAGGGCCTCCTGTCAAAAGGAATAATCACAGAGAGCCACAGCCCCTATGCAGCACCGGTGGTCATCGTAAAAAAGAAAGATGGCAGCATCTGTCTCTGCGTCGATTATAGACGCCTCAACGCCAAGACCGTTGGGGATGCCTTCCCACTGCCAAGGATCCAGGATTCCTTCGATGCCTTGGTCGGCTCCCAGTATTTCTCCACCCTCGATTTGGCCTCTGGCTTTCACCAGATTGCCATGCACCCTGATGACCAGCACAAGACGGCTTTCATCACCCCATTTGGCCTCTTGAATACACCAGGATGCCCATGGGTCTCTCCACAGCACCTGCTACGTTCCAGAGACTGATGCAGACACACATATCGGACTTCATGTTCCAGTTCCTGCTAGTCTACCTGGACGACCTGCTGGTGTATTCGAAGACCTTTGGAGAGCCTTGACCGCCTTCTGCAGAGGATAATTGACACTGGCCTGAAATTAAGGGCAGACACAAATGCCAGTTCCTCCGTCGTAAAGTCAATTACCTAGGGCACACAATATCTGCCGAGGGCGTCAGCTGTGAAGCCGGCAAGGTCGAAGCTGTAATAGAATGGCCTGTCCCGAAAACCACGACAGAACTGCGAAGTTTCCTTGGATTTGCCAGCTATTACCGGCTGTTTATTCAAAACTTCGCCAGAATCGCCAGACCCCTCCACGATCTTGTGACCAAGGTAGGCAACATACAAAAGAAGACGGTAGATATATCAATGTTGTGGACCCAACACCACCAAGTGGCCTTCAACAGTCTAAAAACAGCTCTGACAACCGCACCAGTCCTGGGGTTTGCCGATTTCAAGTCCCCATTCATCCTGGAAACAGACGCAAGCCACGATGGCCTCGGTGCCATCCTTTCCCAAGAGTAAAATGGACAACGTAGGGTCCTGGCCTATGCAAGTCGCCGACTACGCCCCACGGAGAAGAACGAAGCCAACTACTCCAGTATGAAACTGGAATTCCTGGCGATGAAGTGGGCCATCTCTGAGAAGTTCAGAGACTATCTCCTGGGCGTGAAATTCACCGTCCTCATTGACAACAACCCCCTCGTCCACTTCCGCCATGCTGCACTTGGGGCACTAGAGCAGAGATGGGCTTCACAACTGGCCCAATTCAACTTTGATGTACAATACCGCCCAGCAAGAACCAACCCTGCAGATGCCCTCTCCAGGCTCCCAGGCCCTCCTGTAGCAGCTCCTACGGCCCTACCTCCCTAGCTTGCTATGGCACAGGAAGCCCACTGTCAATAGTCCTTAGTTGACCCTGATCCCATCACCTCAGAAGAAACCCAGTCCAAGACCCAGCCTGACCCTACCTACCCCTTAAAATCCCTACCAGAAGTCCTGCAGCTCCAGAAACAAGATTCCATCATCGGCCCAGTCCTGGACCACTGGCCAGCAAAGCCCCCTACAGGCAGGAATCGAAAAACTGAAGGCACTTTGCGACCAGCACCCTCGCCTCTGCCTGAAAGATGGTATCTTACACCGCCGCATTCAGCACCATCAGCAAGGACCAGTGGAGCAGTTGGTGTTGCCAAGCGTCATGAGACCAGACGTTTTAGCATCGCTTCATAACCAGATGGGCCACCAAGGGGTTAGAACGTACGCTTGGTCTCCTACAATCCAGGGTCTACTGGCCAGGCATGCACTAGGACACGAAGCGCGTACATCGACTCCTGCCAGCGATGCACCATGGGGCGTCGGCCGACCATCAACACCACGTCCGGTCATCTGCTGGCATCCCGACCACTGGAAGTCCTGGCCATCGACTTCACCAAGCTAGACCCAGCAAGTGATGGCAGAGAGAACGTCCTCATGACGGACGTTTTCACGAAATTTACACAGGCTGTACCAACAAGAAAACCAGGAGGCTGTGACCATCGCCAAAGTCCTGGTGCACGACTGGTTCCAGCGTTACGAGGTCCCAGAGAGAATACACAGCGACCAGGGCCGAGATTTCGAGTCACGCCTGATCCAGGAGCTGTGCTCGATCTATGGCGTGAAGAAGTCGCACACCACGCCATACCATCCACAAGGAAATGGCAATGCAAGCGCTTCAACCGCTCCATGCACAGCCTTCTACGCACTCTACCCCCAGAGGAGAAGACCAGATGGCCTGTACACTTGCCAGAACTTATGCAGGCATATAACAACACCCCTCACGCTCCACAGGTTTCTCCCCCACACTTCCTGCTCTTTGGCCAGCACCACGGCTCCCTGTTGACGACCTTCTGGGGCGCCCTACCACAGCTGCTGCTGGCGCTGTTGACTGGGTCCACCAGCACCGTCTCCGCCTCCAGGAGGCCCACTGAAGGCGTACAACCAGTTGAAGGAGGCTGCAGCGAAAAGGGACGGCTTCACCGACAGAAAGGCTGCAGACCCTGCCTGAGTGTAGGCGACTACGTCTACATACGCAATCGCATCATTGGCCGAAACAAGATCCAGGACCTGTGGAAACCTGACCTCTACCGGGTGACATCATGACCCTATGACGGCCTACCTGTCTACTCGGTCCAGCCCCTGGCTGGCGGTCCAGAACGAGCCATCCACCGGAAGGACCTGCTGCCTGCGTGTGCCCCCTTGGACTTGCAAGACGATGACCAGTCAGAGGTAACTCCATCTCCACCCACCTCTGACTCTGAATCGGACAGCGAAGATGAGCTAGTCCTCTACGGTATTCCAGTGCCCAGGCAGGCGGTTCCCCAGCTGATGCCGATGACAACTGGCCACCCTGTGCCCCCTCCTGTTCCATCTCCGGTACGTGCTACTGGCCCATCTACGCCAGCCCCACGGCACAGCGGTCTACGCTTCTGGTAGGGAAACCAACAAAAAGGTATACCCTCAGTGCCCCGCCGAGACGACTGAACGCTTGCATAGTTAACTGACTTGGTCAGATGTTCTCAGGGACAGTTTTCACTCCAGGACTGATTTCTTGCTAAATACCTCATGAAGAGAGGTGTTGTGGACTGGGTTTTTTTTTTTTAATACCTTGTGACATTTTAATGTTGTCTCTTTTTTTAAGTACAAACAGTACATATCGATTGTTCTTCAAAGACGTAAAATGATGTACGCCTCTGTTTTCCAAAGTCGACAGTAATGACCAAGAGAAAACTGGGTTGCGTGACTTTTGGGGAAACTTTGTCCAAAACGACAAAAGCTACCCTAGTCCATGTTCTCCTGAGGATTTGACTCTAAGGATTTTGGTAATTCCTTTCTAGCCATTTTATATCCGACTTTATGGAATCTTGCTCAAATAACAAGTCCGTTATTGTCGTTTGGTACCCAATACCCTGGAATTTAACGAATCCTTCAAAGTATATTTTGTATCCGACTTTCTTGGAATGTTGTTTTAAATAACAAATCCTCTCTATTTAACATTTTGGAATTTTGTTCAAATAACAAGTCCATTGTTGTCATTTGGTGCCTGCCGAATGTTTTGGATTTTCTTAAACAAATCCTTCCTAGCCATTTTTGGTATCTGACCTTGTGGAGTTCTGTTTTAAATAACAAATCCATTAAAGTCATTTTTGTATTTGATATTGGAATTTTGTTTAAATAACATGCCAATTCTAGTCAGTGCGAATCTGCCAACTTTCAGAAGCCTTGTTTAAAAGAGCAAGCCTTTGTTAGTTGGAATGATATGAATACAAAGAATGAGAGAAGGAAAAGATGTTTTTTGCTTCGTTTGATACACCGATGTAAGGGTTTTGTTTAGAACTAGAAATGCCTCTCCAGACTTGATGTCTAAAGCTCCAGTTTTCCCCATTGATTATATGTTGTACTTGACGACTCTGTCATTTTTATGTCAGCGAGGACGCTGGTTGTAACAGAGTAGGGGGGATGTAGCCGGGTGCTAACAGTGTATATATTCCTTTGGTTACCTTTCGTGCATGACAATGTTTTGTACAAGAGTTATCTTCCCCCTTACCTCCCTTGGTTGAATCTCCTTTTTTTTAAAAATGTGTAAGTTCTTTAAATCATGAATACCTCAGAACCTACATAGTTGTATAAACATTGCTGAAGTCATAAAAATTAATGTATTTTATTCATTACAACCGTACTGGTCTGAAAAGCCCATATTTTCTCTAAACTGGTATTTTGCACAAGCATTTTGGCGCCATTTTCAATTGTCTGTCGAAAGAACATTGAATAATTCTTGATTTTACAAAAAGTAAGAGGAAAACCGAAGAATCTTAAAATGCATGTTAAAAGGAATGTCCATGAGCTCTTATTTCGTATATCGCATGCTCAGGATCTTTTCCGTACAGGCTTGCGACTATACGAAATGACTGACGACGCCGGTTCCCTTGAGCAAGTCGCCTTCTTAATTCGTTCATTGTCGGAGTTGTATCCAAATTATCGTTCTACGAAATTCGGACTTCCCAATCGAAATCTGCTAATGACTCCATTTCTGTTATGAATACAACTGAAAATGTATAGAATTTATTATTAACAGACCATTTCAACAGAGTATTTTCCAGTTGAAAATTGTATCAAAAGTAGGCGCCGATGGCCCGGCAAAGCGAAAAGTCAGCTGTGTTTTAGTAATTATTAATAACCGAATTCTCCACTTAGACATTGTCTCGGAAAATGAAGTTTATATGTATAAAAAAGAGTGAAATGCCAGCTATTCATTTATTACAAAATTATTTCCTGCTGTTTGGTGTTTTTCATCGAAATAGAGGAAAATATGACGTAAGCTCGTTAAAAGTGGGTTCATTCTCGGACTTTAATCACCAATAACTTTACGCAGCCGCAGAACTGTCTAATATGACTTACTGCATTTTATTCCTTGGGTTCTGAGGTTTTCATCGATAGTAAATATGTGTTAATAGTTTGAACGGACAGCGAGCCAGACAACACTGAAGCTGCGATAGAAAACACAAATTTCTGTTGGTTCCGGCCTCGCGAGGGCCGTTTCGTCTCTGGCACCGTGTTGCTGGCTTTGCGGCCCGGTTATAGTTTTATAAAAGTAGAGCGTTGTGTGCGAATGGAGCAGTGCTCCCTGATGTGAGCGACTGGCGAGGAAGAGGAAAGTAAAAGGAGAAACTACACCTCGTCCTCCGTCTTCTTCTTGACTGGCTGCTGTCCCTTGGCTTCTACGCATTACCATCTGCCTGTCTTCACCTGCACACCCCTTACCCTCCACCACACCATCACAATTAGAAAAGATCGCTCATTTCCAACACCTTTGTTTGGCCAAGCAAAATCAAATCCGCAGAGTTGGAGGACATCTCTCAGCTTGGATGCCTAACCTGATTTTCCATTTTCTTCTTTTCAGTTTCATCAAGGAGGCGTCACTGCGTGCGGACTAGTCCATACACACTACACCACATCCGCTAAGTTTTGAAACCACACTACGCATGATTTTAAACTGGTGGATAAAAGAATTAACACCTAAGAGGAGAGAATTGAAGAAGAGGGTCTCGTGGCTACAACTCAGCAGACGCCTGACCTACGCATTAGTCCAACGCGCTGGTCAGACCATGAGCGCCTACCTACCATGTTTCTTTTTTTTCTTTCTAGTATGTGTGTGTAGTGAATGTACACATGTGTACGTATGGATGTATGGGCACGGGCACATGCGTGTGCGTGGGCGCATGTGTGTGTGTATGTGTGTGTGTGCATGCGTGTGTGCGTGTTTGTGTATGTGTGCACGCACGTGTATGTGTGTGTGTGTGTGTGTGTGTGTGTGTGTGTGTGTGTGTGCGTGCGCGCGCGCACCTGCCTGCATTTTATGTGCGCGTGTGTGTGCGTGTGCAAAAGTGCGTGTGCATATGTATGTGTGTGTGTGTGGTGTGTGTGTGTGTGTGTGTGTGTGTGTGTGTGTGTAATTTGGGGTTTGTGTGAGCACACACACATATCTGCTTATATATGTGTACATATATCTGTGTATGAGTATGTGTCTTTGTATGTGGGCATGTACGCATGTGCGTGTGTGTATGCATTTGTGCGTTCATGTACGCGCGTGTGCATGTGGACGTGTACATGCACGCATGTATATATGCGTGTGCGTAGGAGTGCGCGCACAGGAATGTGTGTCTGCAATGACTGCGTGCGTGAATGTTCAGAATATGACTTTGGATCAAGAACAAGAACTGAGTTGCATTAAATAGGCCTGCTTGGGCAGTCTGTTAGTATCCATATGGAATTGCTTCAACCAATACCTGACTGCTCTCAAGCATGATTTTGACGTGTATAGAATATCTGCCTAACTCTCCATACATACATTTGTTTGGGGTTTGGTAGGAGGACGTTAAAAATCGCTTATACGCCTGTATGTGTCTTTTAGATCGCTTCTATAGCATCAAAACCCCAGATTTCTGACCCATACAACAAGATTGGCTGTATCTGAGCATCAAAGATTTTAAAGAACGTCTGTCTTTAAATTCCACACTGAGTTTGAGAAGCACTTAAGCACAATCACAGACTACTTTTTCCTTTTGTTACTTTGTGCCTCCCTCTTGCGCAAAACTTAACCTTGCGGTAAATGTAAAACCTAAATAAGTATAACTGTTTACAACTTCCAGCTCTTCTCCATTCAAAAATCATTTTTGGTTTCTGTCCAAATAACCCCCTGTTCTGAATACAATGACCATAGATTTATCTATGTTGATATCTAAGAACATATCCTTGCATAGAGCACTAAGATGTCTTAATTGATTTTGTAATCCTGCTGGTGTTCTTGATAAAAGAGCTAAATCATCTGCAAACAATCAGATTAACTGGATTCCATGTTTTCCGACTTCTTCGATGGCTACTGCTATTTCATTTATAAACACAGAGAGAAAAGGGCAGGATTTGGTATACAACCCTGAGTGACACCAACAGGACATTCAAACAGGTCGGTCATCATTTCGTTTGCACGAACACACGATACAACTGAGGAATACATGGACTTTGGGGCTTTTAAAAATGGACCAGACAGACCTGATCTCATGAGCGTTTAAGAGGGAAACACGATGAACTGAATCGAAAGCCTTTTTAAATCTATGAAGGATACGTAAAGCTTCTCGTCTTTTTTGTTGAATGTTTTCTCAATCACAGAATTAGACGCTAGCGTATAAATTTGATCTACAGTTGAATATGATTTTTGAAAACCTGCTTGCTCCTCTACGATTTTTCGATTTAATCTAATTTTGAGTATACTTGTACAGATTTTACTCACGACACTTAACAAGGAAATATCCCTGTAATTATTGGGCAGGTCTGCATTGCCCTTCTTAAAATGGGAACTATTATTGATTGTGACCACTTTGCTGGAAATTCACCATTTCTAAAAACTTTATTGAATTGACAAGTCAAGAAAGAAACTGTTTTCAATCCTGAAGCCTTTAGCATTTCTGCGGTTATTCCATTACAGCCACACGCTTTGCCATTCTTAGCCCAGTAATCGCCTTTCCCACTTCTCCCTCGGCAATAGGAACATGTAGTTCATCTGCTATATCTTCGTCAATAGACCTGTTGACCATAACATTCTGTCGCAAAAAATGTACATGTTGATACCATTGTTCTGAAGTTATGCTTTCACCTGTCTTCTTCTTCTTTTTTTTTTTTTTTTTTGTTTTTTTGTTTTTTTGTTTACAAGTATTTGATCTTATTTCCGACCAGAATAAAGAATAATTTAGTTTCATGAATAGCGTTATTCAATTTATTCGCTCTTTCCCTTTTATACACGGATATTTTGGCCTATTTTAACTGTCGGTAAACTTCACTTGCTGCTGGGGTGGCTGATCAGACTTACAGTCCTGTAATTTTGGCATTGTTTCAGGTTGCCTTTCTTGGGTAAGGGAATCACCAATGACTGGGTCAACTCTGCTGGCCACTTCTTTTCTGTCCAGATCTTCTGACAAAGCATTGTTAATGCCTCTGTGGTCTCTTTCCCTCCGTATTTCACCAGCTCAGCTGGGACATTGTCCACTCCTGGGGATTTCCCTTGCTTCAGACTCTGTATCGCGGCCTCAACCCTTCTCCTTCAGTACTTGGAGGTCGTTCTCATTCTCTGCGGGTCGTTGGTTGTCCCGCAAAATGGATGTGTCCGGGCTGAGCTGTTAATTGTAGAGGCCCTCACAGTATTCTGTCCACCTCTTCAGGACTTCTTCATTTTCTGTCAGTAGCTTGCCATCCTTATATTCGATGACCGCTGATCTTGTCCGGCCTCAACCGACTGAAATCCAAGGCTGAGGAACTGCTATCAGAAGAACAAGCAGGTTTTAGAAGAGGGCGGAGCACTGTGGAACAAATTTTCAAACTGCCGAGTCCTGATTGAAAAGCATCTACAACACCAAAAGGACCTCTTCCACAACTTCATTGACTTTAAGAAGGCATTCGATCGGCTGTGGCACAACGGCTTATGGCAGGTTCTCAGAGACTTCAACATTGAAGAGAGGCTCGTCCAAGTCATCCAGGCCCTCTACGAACACTCCAGCAGCACAGTACTTCTCAATAGCCAGCAGGGCCAGTTCTTCCCGACCACAGTCGGAGTCAGGCAAGGGTGCCTACTATCTCCAGTCCTTTTGAACATCTTTCTGGAGAGAATCATGCAAGAGACCCTCGAGGAACACCACACCTCCATCAGCATTGGCGGCAGGCCGGTCTGCAACCTTCGTTTCGCAGACGATATCGACCTCATGGGGGGCAGCAACACCGAGCTCCAGGATCTCACAAACAGACTTGTCACAAGAGCAAGTGCTTACGGCATGGAGATCAGCAAAGAGAAATCAAAGGTCATGGTCAACAGCACGACTAACAGCAGTGCTAACATAACCATGAATGGTGAGCCCCTGGAAGAAGTGACCAGCTTCAGGTACTTGGGAGCAACCCTGTCCAAAGATGGCACCTGCACAGCAGAAATCCGAATCAGGATCAACTCCGCATCAGCAGCGATGGCCAGACTGAACAGAGTGTGGAAGAGCAACATCAAATTCCACACAAAATTCCGGATCTACAAGTCACTAGTGGTCTCGATCCTATATGGTTGCGAGACATGGACACTGATGGCCGAAACAGAAAGAAGAATCCAGGCGTTTGAGACCAGGTGCCTGAGGATACTACTCCGCATCTCATACAAAGAACACAAGACCAATGATTATGTGCGGAACCTGGTCACTAACCTTGTTGGGCGCCACGAACCACTTCTGGCAACCGTCAAACGACAGAAGATGGCATGGTTTGGCCACATCATTCGTCATAACACCCTCTCCAAAACCATCCTTCAAGATACCGTTAAAGGAGGGCGCAGACGAGGACGGCAGAGAGAAAAGAGCTGGTCCGACAATATAAAGGACTGGACCAAAATGACCATGCCAGATCTCCTCAAGACAGCCACCAACAGAAGAGCCTAGAGAGAAACGGCGGCTGCCTCATTACGTCCCCCAACGACCCCAGCGGTCTGGGGGATTCACTTGACTTGAAACTTCCCTTGCTTCTACAAAGGCAACCAGATTACCATTCACGATTGCCGTACCCGTCCTCATTGTTACCGCTTTCACTCTCAACACCATCATTTCTCTGTGATTCGTTTTTATCTGAATACTTTTCTTTGTTTTTATTAACTTTCTGTATACATTTAAGAGTTTACGAGCTTTTTGCTTAGTTTCTTTGCATTCTTTATCAAAGCAAGAGGCCCCTTTATTCTCAAGTTCGGTACCTGTTCTGACGCGCTTTTCCATACATGCCGATGCATTTAATTAAAAGACATCCTACAAATCTGGTCAATATTGATGTCCTGCTGGGTATGATCCAGTCTATGTGTACTCGCATTGAAAGACTAGAGTCCAGTCATACAGGTAAAAGCTTGGACAAGAAAATAGAAGCAGCAGTTGACAAGAAAGTCGAGGAAATGTTCGAAGAGGCAAAGGAAAGAGATTACACTATGTTAATCTGACAGTAAATGGTTTCAGTCAGTCAGTCAGGAAAGAGAGAAAAGGATGTTGAACATTGTGATTTCAAAACTTACCTGAAAGTACAAAACAACACTCCTGAGGAGAATAAACAGGAGGACATAGAAAAGACTAAGACACTATTGAAAACAGTGACAGACGTAAATCCGGATGATCTCGCAAACCAGTTCGACTAGGCCAGGTGAAAACTGGAAACAATAGCAAAGCCAGGTTGTTAAGACTGACTGTGAAAATGAAGAAACAAAGGGGAAAATAATGAAGAATGTGTTCAAACTAAACAAAGGAGTGACTGACCAAAGCAAAAGGTTATATGTAAACAATGATTACACACCCAGAGAAAGAGAAAAGTATAGAACTTTAAGAGAAGAACTGAACAGAAGAGTAAATAGTGGTGAAACAGATTTAGTAATTCGCTCAAATAAGATTGTGAAAAGACAAGCTAGACAACAGCCTGGCCATATTGGGCAAGGGGCTGTCAGTGAAAATGACCATCTGTTTGAAATCCAAGCTGATGTACATATTTCTCATCAACATGTGAGTATTGATAAAGATTGTAATTTTTGTCCTGTTTTTTTTAAAATGCAAATATCGATGGATTACTAAATAAAAAAGAGGAATTACTTGTGACAATTGAAGATAGAAACCCCAAGATAATAGCGGTAACTGAAATTAAACCTAAAAACATAACTGATTTTAATATGATAGAATATGAAATTCAAGGGTATGATTTATTTGTTAATAACTCACCAAGTAGAGGAGTGGCATTATATGTTGATAAAGATTTGAACGCAGTTGAATGTGAAGTTTTAAATTCCATAAACTTTCAAGAATCAGTGTGGTTTAGCTTTACTTCTTACAATTATGAAAAGGTTCCGATAGGTTGTATATATAGGAGTCCTAATTCGACAGAAGAAAATACTCAGGAATGATTTGATCTTTTCAGTAATAACATTTTTCAGAACTTTGATAAGATATGTATTATGGGAGATTTTAATTTTCTTAACATAAAATGGAATGGGGGGGGGGGGGGGGGGGGGGGGGGGGGTAAATGTATTGACATGGAGTTTTTAGAAACCATTCACGATGCTTACTTATTTCAAATGGTTAAAAAAAAAAAAAAACTAGAAGAAGAGCAAAGATCAAATATACTTGATCTGGTGTTAGTGAATGATGAACAGTTTATTTCTGAAATAAAACATTATGCCCCTTTAGGGAAAAGTGACCACGAAACCTTAATCTTTGATCTTTGTACTGAAATAGAGACACTGGATATAAATGCTGAGTACAGTTTTGAACTTGGAAAGGGAGATTATGTTTCAGTGAGAAGAGATTGTAAAAATATTGAGTGGAATGACTTATTAAAAGAAAATGTTGATGATTGTTGGAATAAAATAAAGAATGTGATAAGGAATTTGATGAAAAAGCATGTACAAAAAATATGTTAATTCTATTAAATATATTGATCATCATAATTATGTGAAAATGAGGAATGAATGCAAACAAATCATAAAGAAAGCAAAACGAGAATATCAAAAGGAAATAGCAAGGGAAAGCAAAAAAAAAAAAAAAAAAAAAAAAAAAAAAACTAAATATTTTTGGAAGCATGTTCAGTCAAAACTAAAGTCAAAAATTGGAATTAGTCTTCTCTATAAATCAAATGGAGAAATGGCAACAACAGATAAGGACAAAGCTGAAGAATTAAATAGGTTTTTTTTTTCAAGTGTATTTGTTCAAGAAACTACTTTTAACTTACCAAATGTTGAAGTAGGAGAAAATACAGGTGGAATAGGTATTACTGATTTACAAGTAACGCCCAAAGCAGTTGAACATAAATTGCAAAATATTAACCCCAATAAAGCCCAAGGACCAGACCTCATTCCCCCTAGAGTACTGAAAGAATTAAGCACAGAGCTAACTTGGCCTCTGTGTACACTATTCAACAGATCTCTTGACTCACGTGAACTTCCAGTTGATTGGAAAAACGCAACTTTGACGGCAATTTTTGATAAAAGGTACTAGATCAAAAGTTAGAAATTATAGACCTGTAAGTTTGACTTGTGTTACCTGTAAAATATTAGAATCTTTAATTAGGGATACTTTGATTCAATACATGGAAGACTATAATTTTTTTCACCTTGTCAGCATGGTTTTCGCAAACATAGATCATGTGTAACTCAGTTAATAGAAGTAATGGAAGATTTTACTCAAATTATTGATGGAAATCAATTGCCCGTAAATGGTATCATTTTTCATATGCTGTACCGAAATAGAGGAAGCAGAACACAAAAAGGCAGGGTGGCGGAAAAAGAGGAGGATGTTGGCCAAATAGATTTTTAAACAAAAGGAATAAACAAAGAGAAAAGAAGAGAAAATTTCGGTGAGGAGAAAAGATGGAAATGGTCTTCCCACCCCCACCCCCACCCCCTCCCTCTTACAGAATAAAAGGCAGACTAGACTGACAGATGGAGCTGATAATCGATAATAATGCTATAGGGCCTCACTGACTCTGCAGTGTCATTTTCGTAATCCACGCTACTGCCAGAGAGTGAAAGCTTTCCCTCTGATGACTGCTTTTTTCCTATTCCCGCCCTCCACACATACCCCCCACACATACCCCCCACACACACACACACACCCCCCTGTCTCTCCCGCATCTTCCCGTAATTCGCATTCTTGCCTACGACGTGCGCCTGTAAAAGCTCATAAAGACATCAGAATGCCGGTGCAACTCCAACCACAGGGAGCAAGAGGAGAGGGGGCGGGCCGGGGGAGTAGAGAAGGAGGGAGTGGGGAACCCGGTCATGCTTGCATACACAGCTGACAGATTAGACAGGCTCCTCAATTTATAACCATCGTGAGTTTCTCTTTTCTTTTCTTTTCTTTCTTTCTTTCTTTTTCTTTCTCCCTAAAAAAAAATTTTTTTTAAATCCCACAATGTACGTCAGTGGAAGTTTCGCTATGACTGTATGAAAGAAGAATTCAGACAGTATATCCAGGAGGCCTGAGTGTTGTAGCTGACCCAGTCACCATCTCCAGTGTGTTACTGTTTTCTTTGTTATCCCCCCCCCCCCCCCCCCCCCCCCCCCCCCCCCCCCCCCCCCCCCCCCCCCCCCCTCGCGCCTCCATACTCAATTTTTAGGAGGCTCAGTATGTCAATGCACGCTCCTTGTTCACATGAGGGTCGGGTCAACTGCCGCCGCTTTGCAATTGTCAGTTCGATGGCCGCCGGTTTGAATCGGTTAAAGAATAATGGTGTCTGTTGTCACGTCCCACAACAATGGTGGCCTGTTTCTCGTCGACGAGGGCCGACCACCTAGCATCTGGCACACACACACACACACACACACACACACACACAAAAACAGGCAGAGAAGACCTTTCGCAACATTCATTCAACCACTCACCCAATCAGAATCCAAACAACGTGACATAGATGACAACATAAACAGCAAGGACAGAAGTGGTGAATGATGAGGATGAGGTAGTTGACTAGATAAGTAAGGATACCCTGCCCCCTCCCTCCTCAAACACACATACACACACGCGCGCGCACTCACACACACACACAACACCACCATCACCTCCTCCTCCAGAGACCAAAGCATCGATTACACTCGCTACATGAAAACGATGGAGGAAAAGAATGTACGGAATAGTCAACATATGTTCATTCTGAATTCTGACTGAATGTTCATTCTGACAATCGATTTACTTCTTTTCAAAATACTATTCTCTACCCTTGTTTTCTGTTGTTGTTTTTAAAGCAAATATTTATTCAATTGTTGTTCTTATTCAAAGTACTTTTTCTTTCTTTTTAATCTTATATCTAATTGGTGCATGCAAAATACATACATTTTGGATGAGAACAATGGGCGCTCGCTATCTTTCCCATCTATGCAGGGCACATGTCAAGATGGATGGAACTAACTGACGATGTCTGTGATAATAAAATTCTTCCACCTGGAAGGTCAAGATTTCCAGGCGGCACACCCCAAACCAGCACTTTCCAGGGCGTAGAAGGACCCCTCATTTCGGAATCATTTCTGTCCTCCCATCTCTTTGTACGCATGTCTCCATGTGCCCTCCTCTCTATGTGCCCCCGTCTCTTAAGTGCTCCGCCACCATATGCCCTTGTCTCTATATGCCCCTGTCTGTATATGCTCCGTCTTCATGTGCCCTCGTTTGTATGTGCCCCATCTCTTTGTGGGGTTCCCCCCTGCCCCCCACTACCCTCTACCATCCCCCTACCCTCTGTCTCTATGTGCCCCTGTCTATATGTGCCCCAATCTCTATGTGCCCCATCTCTATGTGCCCCACTCTATGTGCCCCATTCCTATGTGCTCCCGTCTCTATGTGCTTTCGTCTCTGTGTTCCCCCATCTCTTGTGCTCCCGTCTATATGTATCACCTTCTATATGTACCACCGTCTCTATGTGCCCCCGTCTGTATGCGTCCCCATCTGCTTGTGTCCCCATCTCTATGTGCTCCCCGTCTTTGTGTGCCCCCATCTGTGTGTGCCCCATCTGTGTGTGCGTCTTCTTGTGTCTCTGTCTCTATGTGCCCCCCATCTCTTTGTGCCCCCGTCTCTATGTGTCCCCCGTCTCTAAGTGCCCCCCGTCTCTAAGTGCCTCATTTCTATGTGCCCCTGACTTATGCCCTGTCTCTTTGTTTTTCTCAAGTCTGTATGCCCCCGTCTCTATGTGTCCTTGTCTCTTTGTGTCCCCATCTCTATATGTCCTCTTCTCTATGTGTCTTCGTCTCTATGTGCCCCATCTCTATATGTC
Organism: Conus betulinus; assembly: GCA_016801955.1. NCBI lineage: Eukaryota > Metazoa > Mollusca > Gastropoda > Neogastropoda > Conidae > Conus > Conus betulinus. The sequence goes on along the minus strand of JADBJO010012533.1, from coordinate 39,379 downwards.
CTCTTCTCTATGTGTCCTTGTCTCTTTGTGTCCCCATCTCTATATGTCCTCTTCTCTATGTGTCTTCGTCTCTTTGTGCCCACATCTCTATGTGCCCCATCTCTGTATGTCCTCTTCTCTGTGCCCCTGTCTCTATGTGGCCCCCATCTATGTGGCCCCATCTCTATGTGCCCCCATCTCTATGTGCCCTTGTCTCTATGTCCCCCTGTCTCTTTGTGCCCCTGTCTCTTTGTTCCAACCTGTGTGCCCCTGACTCTATGTGTCTTCGTCTCTACTGTGCCCCCACCTCTTTGTACTCCCCTCTCTATGTGCTCTCATCTCTATGTGCCCTATGTGGCCCCATCTCTATGTGCCCCCATCTCTTTGTGCCCCTGTCTCCATATGCCTCCCCCACCCGTCTCTTTGTTTTCCCGTCTCTGTGTGCCCTGTCTCTATGTGCCCCCGTCTCTTTGTGCCCCTGTCTCTTGAAGCCCCATCTCTTTGTATCCCATCTCTTTAAGCTCCGTCTCTGTGTGCCCTTGTCTCTATATACCTCCATCTCCTTGTGCCCCTATCTGTATGTTCCCCATCCTTATGTGTCCCCATCTGCTTGTGTTCCCATCTCTATGTGCGTCTCCTTGTGTCTCTGTCTCTATGTGCCCCCATCTCTATGTGCCCAATCTCTATGAGCCCTCGTCTCTATGAGCCCTATAGATCCCGTGTCCCTGTCTCAGCCCATGACTCAGCCCGTCTCTTTGTTTTCCTGTCTCTGTGTGTCCTGTCTCTATGTGTCCCCGTCTCTTTGTGCCCCTGTCTCTTGAAGCCCCGTCTCTTTGTACCCCCGTCTCTTTAAGCTCTGTCTCTGTATGGCCTCATCTCTATATGCCTCCATCTCTTTGTGCCCCCGTCTCTGTGTGCCCAGTCTTCATCTCCCCCTGTCTCTATGTGCTCCCGTCTCTATGTGCCCCTGTCTCTATGTGCTCCTGTCTCTTTGTGACCCCGTCTCTATGTGCCCCCGTCTCTTTGTTTCCCCATCTCTTTGTGCCCCTGTCTTTATGTACCTCCATCTCTATATGCCCCCAGCTCTTTATGCCCACATCTCTATGTGCCCCCATCTCGGTGTGCCCCCATCTCTTTATGCCCCTGTCTCTTTGTGCTCCCATCTGCATATGCCCCCATCTCTATGTGCCCCTGTCTCTATATGCCCCTGTCTCTTTGTGCCCCCATCTTTATGCCCTGTATGCTCTTTCTGTGTGCCCTTGTCTCTATATGCCCCCTTTGTGCCCCTGTCTCTTAGTACCCCGTCTCTATATGCCCCGTCGCTATATGCCCCTGCTATATGCTCCCGCCTCTCATGAAGACTTCTTCATGTGCCCCCTTTGTGCCCCTGTCTCTTAATACCCCGTCTCTATATGGCCCCGTCTCCATATGTCCCCGTCTCTATGTGCCCCCGCTTCTTTGTGCTTTCAACTGTTCGCATGCCCCAAGCAGCAGAGTGCCGACTGAAATACCAGCCAAATACGTTTTTCGTTTGAAACCACGACAACACATTCTAGCTGTGGTTTGCCTTCTTCAACAAAATCGCCATAAAACGAAGACAAAGTTTACAATGCTTGCACGAAAGATTTCCACACTCCGTTGCAGCTGGTTGAAGTCTGAATACTTTAGCTTTCGACAGGAGCTCGAGAAAAAAAACACGTCCCCCTTTGTCGACGATTACAAGAGATCTCCTCAATGTGTGTGTGTGCGTGCGCGCGCGCGTGTGTGTCTGTGTGTGTGTGTGAGTGAGGGAGGGAGGGAGGGAGGGGATTTCTCTGTGAAAACAGCTACTCTTACAGCTCTTGCCACTGCCACTGCTACTGCCACCACAACTATACTATTATTTCTACTATTGCTGCTGCTGCTGCTGCTGCTGCTGCTGCTGCTGCTGCTACTACTACTACTACTACTACTACTACTGCTACTACTGCTATCACTACAACTACTAACTACTGCCAGGTCTATTGCTGCTCCCTCCGGTACTAATAGGTGTACTACAACAGAGGGCATCTAACAACTGTTTCCTCTTCATCGATGTGTTCCTAAATCGCCTGCTAGTGTTTTTGCCACATCTTTCCCTCTCCTCCACAACAAACCAGAAGACTATGTGATCAAGTGGGTAGATGACTGCTTCTGTAGTTTAATTCCAGCAGCGGCGATAAGTCTATGAGCCCAGTCCTGCTGGAAACAGCATAAACAACGGCTCTTCTTAAGTTGTGAACTGTAAGTCCTACTGATGCAAGGAAAGCAGTTTTGACGGCATATACACTCCACAGGATGATATTATGTACTATGGTGCAATGCGCATGTACATTTTTTAATCATTGTCGCTGTTTTCATGATACACGGTTATGTCACTTTATGTGTCATTACTACTGTTTAATACTGATCCTGGGACTCATATGATGTCAGACATAAACACTTCAGGGCAGTCTCTGAGAAAACCTTGTTCAGAGATGTCCTACCTGTTGCAATTTTTTAGATCAACATTTTTCATCTGATCTTAGATTTTCTAATAACAAAAAAGAAAATGATTTTTTAAATGAAAGAATAAAAAGATTTTCACAAAATTCCAGCATGCTCTTAGAAAAATGTTTTAATGAGTCGTGTGTATGTTTCTTTTTTAAATCTATTTTGTGAGTTGACATCAAAGAGGTGACAACCGTGATATGGCCCTCTGCCGTCGGCTAGACGACAAACAACATATATATCGCTTATATCCCACTACACCGCAACATCAGATTAAGAAACAAAACATCAAGTAATCAAAACGCAAGAATAACAAAGATGATAAAATTAGCCTTCACGTAATGATTGTAGTTCTCGGTGTTTTTTGTTGTTGTTGTTGTTGTTTAAAAAAAAACTTTTCGTGAAGACAATCACAGTTTTTACAAAAAGAAAAACCGATATCTTGGACCTCTGATGATAGAAAGCCACATGTCAGGGTCAGACAGAGTTGGGTCCGTTATTTAACGACGAGGACACTCAAGTGTCTCGAGAGGAAAGCGAGGCAAGGCGTTTCTTTGCGACCCTGGTAAACATCTACACTTCGTATCTACTGAGGTGAGTGTGTGTGGGAGAGTGCAGATGTAGAGTTCATGATCACGCCACCGTTCACATAACGAGGCCATCGTAATCTTCGTATACCGTGCGACAATAGACAGTCTGACGGATGTCCCAGACATTATCATAATGTTACTTCGAGAACACTGTAAACAAAAGACTGATGAATGCTGTCACACACACACACACACACACACACACACACACACACACACACACACACACACACACACATACACACTCGCGTGCGCGCGCGCGCGTACACACACACATGGACACAACCGCTATGCACATCTTTCATCTTCCTTTTCCTCCTCCCTCCCAAGCTCACACACAAACGCAAACCCAGACAGCTATAAGATAGGAACATCCATTGTTTGCCATAAAAGTTCTAGACAGGGAAAGGCCTATCATCTGTCCTTCAAAGCTGTCACAACTGCATGGGCACAGAATGCAGACCTTCGCAAAGGCCAAGTTTAATGCTCTCTGTCGGATCTGGGATATAGGGATCCAGGTTGTGACCCGGATCTGTAACAGAACGTACAACTTCGTAATTATGAATACATCAAATATGTTTGATTTTTATCACTGAAACCCGTGCATTATCTTTTGAGAAATGTATGAAAATATAGGAGAATGTCTTCTCTCTCACAATATTCCGTCAAGAAAGTGACCAACCCCCCCCCCCCCCCCCCAAAAAAAAACCCCCTGGATCATTCCGTTAATCCAGACCTGCACCAAAATTCAATGCCAGATTCGCTTTGGCCACATTCCATCTTTCTACCAAAGTTTATCAAAATAGCACGCGCGCGCGCGCGCGCATGTGTGTGTGTGTATGTGTGTGTGTGTGTGTGTGTGTGTGTGTGTGTGTGTGTGTGTGTGTGTGTGTGTGTGTGTGTGTGTGTGTGTGTGTGTGTGTGTGTGTGTGTGTGTGTGTGTGTGTGTGTGTGTGTGTGCACATAAGCAAGCGCGCGGACGTCAACAGAAACGGAATTGCTCGAGAGTTGACACAAATAGGTGACGGCCTGATCTCAAAACATTCAAGAATGCTCAAAAAAAAATAATAAAATAAAATAAAATAAAAGCAGTGCAGCAGCATTTGAACAACATGGCTCAGTTGTGTCAAGAAACTGGATCGTCCATCAACCTTAAGTCTGCATTCTCAACAACAAAACACCAGGACAATTACCTTCACCAGTTTCTTTCAATGGAATACAAATGAATCAGCTAACAAACTACGCTATTTGGGTACAGGCTTTGGTAGAATGCTGATCCTTATAAAAACGTGTCGAGGATATTGTTCGTAAATATTAAAAGGGTCTGTCTATCATGAAAGCAATGGCAGCTAAGGGCATTGCACAGCATCATCCTGCTAGCTGTACTAGTTGTACTCTGTGATTTATTATAGATTAGGGCAACATGAAGCAATGAGACTGATCTTGGAAACTACTAACCACACACGCCCTGTTTGACCTTCCTTTAATGCAGGTCAGACACAAGCTAGAACAGGTGAAGGAGTATTTTAGAGCACTTGAAAATCCCCCAAACCCACTACATGCGGCAGTCAAGGAAACAAAATGCATATGATTAGTACTTGGAAAATCATGGATGGGACAGGCAGAAGACAACAAACAGCTTATGTGCCAGTTATCAGAACTCAAAGGAATGAGAAAAGTATCCAGACACCTCAAACACCTCTGCCAAGTATCAAAACACCTCTGCCAAATTACCATCGCTCCAGCGCATGGAATACAGTGCCAAGAATGGCCAGATGGCAAAACCTACGCAGAAATTCAGGAATTCAAATGCAGGTGGAAAACTTCGGCATAAAATAGATATTGTTATATACACTGACGGTTCTGTCACCAAAGTAACTGAGCCTGGGAATACACAGTGAAGCGAAAGGGCCGAACTATTTAGAAAGGCAACAGAGTATGTACACAGATTTTTTTTTTTATAACAACTTCAAGTCTAACAAAGTAAGTAGAAGCATTGACACAAGCACTCCACAAACCAGCTTAGAACTCAATAGGCCATGATACTGACTGACTCCATTAACCTGCTCCAAAACGTGGAAAGTGGAATGGGAAGCCCTGTGCACCCTTCCTTTGGAGAGACCATGTGGAGTTACTGCCTAGGACACGCATGTATCAAAGGAAATGAGAGAACAGACACACTGGCAGGCAAGGCAACGATAAGCCAAACTGTAGTTTGGCAGATCTGATTTGATAAAAAAATCTAAACAACCGCCTCAACCAACAAGATCAAAGCTACAACGCCATAGACCATCTTTCAGAGCTCAACATCAAGAGAGGAAATGACCGCATATCAAAACTGAAAGGACAGGGCCGGATTTGAAGAGAGGGGGGGGGGGGGGGGGGACTTTGGGGCTGCAGCTGCCCCCCCCCCCCCCCCCCCCCCCCCCCCCCCAAAAAAAAAAGAAAAAAAATTTCTAAGCGGGAAACCACTTTACGGCACCTCTAGCCGGCCCACTAGCCTACCCATTGAAAGACAACACATTCATGAATATTTTTTTTTCTCCAAATTTGACTGTGTTGGTTTGTTTTACTTCACTGTCCTATATTTTATTGGCTCTTTCCTTCCTATTGCATAAAAAGTCAATGACAAGTGTGACGTCATCGATCTTCCTGTCCACGCGCTGACTTTTCAAAATGCCGAAAAGAAAACCTCGGAGACCTGCTGATTCCGCAGGAACTGTAACAACCCAAAAGTACTCCCCGCCCAGAAGTACTCCCTGGGGGTACTTTTGGGGCCGCGCCAGAATGACTCCCTGGAGTACTTCTGGGTCAGGTAAAAAATGGACCCCCTTTTCATAAAGTACTCCCGGGAGTCATTCTGGGCCGGTCGAGAAGTACCCCCTGCCTGCCCCCGTCCCTGGCATATCTCCGTTAAGGTGTTGAGGGTTGTTATTTATATACATGCACATTCTATCTGAATCAACATAGAAATATAGTCTGAATCAACTTTAGAGGGAGTACTTCTGGGCCGGTCACAGAAGTATCCCCCCCCCCCCCCCCCCCCCCCCCCCCCCCCCCCCCCCCCCCCCCCCCCCCCCCCCCCCCCCCCCCCCCCCCCCCCCCCCCCCCCCCCCCCCCCCCCCCCCCCCCCCCCCCCCCCCCCCCCCCCCCTTTGTTTTTTTTGTGTTCATGGTTGTTATTTACTTGTTATAAACTCATAAATGGACATTCTACCAGAATCAACATTGAAATGTAGTCTGAATCAACTTTAGGGGGAGTACTTCAAGGCCGGTCCCAGAAGTACCTCCCCCTTGCATATTTCCTTTATTAATGTGTTCAGGGTTGTTATTACTTGGTATAAACTCATACATGGACATTCTACCAGAATCAACATGGAAAACGAGTCTGAATCAACTTTAGGGGGAGTACTTCTGGGCCGGTCCCAGATGTAAACCCCCCCACCCCCCACCCACCACCCACCACCACCATATCTCCTTTGTTTATGTGTTCATGGTTGTTATATACTTGTTATAAACTCATACACGGACATTCTACCAGAATCAACACTGAAAACGAGTCTGAATCAACTTTAGGAGGAGTACTTCTGGGCCGGTCCCAGAAGAAAAGGGCGCCATTACTCCCGACAAACTCGGATTAAGGATTTCATTACGACCATAGAAACAGCCTGCAAACAGATTGGCCCAAGCTCCGAACAGGCAGCACACCTACGGTCAGAATGTGTAAGCATCCTCAAACAGGCAACCCCCTCCCAAACAAACCTCTCTGAAAAAGAACGACATGCTCTCAAGGACCTGTAAACAGACGAGTCCATCATGGTACTCCTAGCAGACAAAGGAAGAGTCACTGTGATTGTACCGAAAGAGATGTACAAAGAGAAGGCCAAAGAACTTTTTGGATGACAGAAACACTTACCAACCCTTGAAGAGGGACCCCACTAGCAGGTACACAACAAAGCTGGTGCAAAGCCTACAGAAAATGAAAAAAAATCAGGAGGCTTGACCCAAGAACAGTACAGGAAGTTGTACCCCTCTACTGCCGACGTCCCCAGATTTATGGCCTCCCCAACCCACACCGCCCCATTGTGGCCTCCAGAGGCTCTATTACTTACGAGACTGCTTGGTTCCTAGCCGACATCCTAGCAGCCCTGGTGGTGAGGACAGAACACCACATAAAGAACAGTGTGGACCTGGTCTCCAAACTCAAGAGTTTTTATGCTGAGACCTGATGAACAGCTGGCGTCATTCGATATGACGGCTCTCTTCACCAGTGTCCCTGTCGAGGAGATTGTGGACATAATCAAACAGAGACTGGAGACAGACACTAGCCTTGCGGAAAGAACCTCACTCTCAGCAGAACAGATCTGTGAACTCTTGACGTGCTGCCTGACTACAACGTACTTCACGTACGAGGGAGAGTTCTACCAACAAACACAAGGCACAGCCCATGGGATCACCGGTGAGCCCAATTGTCGCCAACTTCTTCATAGAAGTCTTCGAGAAAAAAAGCACTGGCCACCTTCCACTCCCCACCCCGCTACTGGGGCAGATACAAGGACGACACGATGGTTCTACCGAAGACAGAGATGGTAGATGAATTCTCAAACCATCTGAATGATGAACAGCACCCGGCCATAAAATTCACCAGGGAAGTGGAAGAGAACGGCAGCATCGCCATGCTGGACACCAAGATTACCAGACAGGGGAACTCCTTAGCATTCCAAGTGTACAGGAAACCAACCCATACTGACCAACAGTCCAGTTCGCCAGCCACCCCCCCCTAGAACACAAGCTGGGAGTGATCCGAACCCTACGTCACCGACCAATACCATCTGCTCCATCCAGTCAAACCATGAAGAGGAACTCCGCCACCTCGGGGAAGTGCTGAGCATCTCAGGCTACCCTAAATGGGCCTGGGACTTACCAGGTAGCAAGAAGACGCTCCCCACCCCTCACCAAGAAAAACGAGCCCCACCCTTGGACATGTCACTATCCCCTATGCCAAGGGTGTGACGGAAGCCCTCGCCCGCAAGATCAGGAAGAATGGCGTGATGGTCCACTCTAAGCCCTACAACACCATCAGAAGCAGACTAGTGGCCCCAAAGGACAAAGTGTGACATTCTAGAACGATCAGGGGCAATCTACAAGATCCAGTGTGGAGATTGTGACCAGACATACGTCGGAGAAACAGAAAGGAAATTGAAACTCCGCATCAAAGAACACAAGAGAGAATCATCACCAGTCGGAGAACACTTGGACATCAGCGCACATGAGTTCTCCCGGGACAATGTCAGCGTCCTGGACCAGGAACCTAAATGGTTCCAAAGAGGAGTAAAGGAGGCCATCTACATCGCGGCCACGTCTCCTTCCCTCAACCGAGACCGGGGACATAACCTACCAGCAGCCTACACTTCCCTCGTTCGGTCGCGTGACTCGAGTTCATCTCGAGATCACGTGCACCGAACCCAACTCACTCAGCGAGACATTCGGCGCTGACGAAAGCCTCTGGATGGACGCCGAAAGCTTCGCTTCGGCAAACTATTCCTGTGTGAAAAGGTAAAAAGACTGTGTTTAATCACAGTCTGAATCAATTTGAGAGGGAGTATTTCTGGGCTGGTCCACGAAGTACCCCCTTGCATATGTCCTTTATTTATGTGCTCGAGATTGTTTCTATTGGTCAAAAAACACTTACTTGACTTTCTTTCAGTTGCAGAAATTGTTATCTTGATTTATTACTTTTTACATTGATTGCTTTTTTTAGACAATGAGTTGCGATGGGGGGAGGAGAAAGACGTGTTAATTTTTTTTATATACATATACATATTTCGCTATATTTGTAAAATTCCTCACTTCCTGAAATGAGTAAGACTTTGCTCAATTTACGAAATCGGCAGAAAATCTGCTTATTTTGTGACATAAGCAAACCCTATGCATATTTCATGAAATGAGCAAAAGCAGCTTTTTTTCTCTTTTTTTTTTCTTTTTTTTTAATTTTTTAGCAAAATAAGCAACAACAAAAAAAGATTTGAGAAAAACTCTTTGAACTGTGTGTGTGTGTGTGTGTGTGTGTGCGCGCGCGCGCGCGCGTGTGTGTGTGTGTGTGTGTGTGTGTGTTCGTGTGTTCGTGTGTGTGTGTGTGTGTGTGTGTGTGTGTGTGCGCGCGCGCGCGCGCGCGTGCGTGCGTGCGTGCTTGCGTGCGTGCGTGCGTGAATAGCGCACGCACGCGCACATGTATGTGTATATGCGTGTGCGTGCGTGTGTGTGTGTGTGTGTGTGTGTGTGTGTGTGTGTGTGTGAGAGAGAGAGAGAGAGAGAGAGAGAGAGAGAGAGATGTTTCTGAATAATTGTCTTCTTGTCCATTGATGTCCATTCAGCCTCACTGCTGAAGCCTTAAAAACTGACCGAGCTGTCATCAGCTGGACAGCCAGCCACGTGTTAAGACGCACTGGATAAAAAAAAAAAAAGAAGAAGAAAGCGATATCCAAATTCTTAAAGACAACAGATCCAAGACGACTACACCCAGGGAGATTTTTTTTTTATTACTGCGTGAGTAGGCATCTTGGAGGAGGATTTCAGATCCCTCATTGATCCAAATATGAAAGACTTAAAGATGGAAATAGTGAGGGACAAGGGGATGGCGAGGGACATAGTGATGGTGAGGGACATGTGATGATACTACTACTACTTTCTTCTGCTGCTGCAGCTACTACTACTACTACGTACTACTACTACTACTACTACTACTACTACTACCACTACTACTACTACTACTACAATAACAGCGGTAGCAGCAATGACAAGTGTAACAACAGGAGTGGTTGTAACAACAACGCCAATAATAACTTCAGTTGCGGCAGTAGTGACAGTAACAACGACAACAACATCGACAACAAAATCGAGTAGTGTAGTGTGGTGCAGTGTAGCGCAGTGCACTGCTGTGTAGTGTAGTGTAGTGTAGTGTAGCAGAGAGCAGTGTAGCGCAGCGCAGTGTAGAGCAGTGGGGTGCAGTGTAGTGTGATGTAGGGTAGCGTCGCGTCGGGTTGGTCGGGTCGGGTTGATTCAGACTATATTTCAGTGTTGATTCAGATGGAATGTCCGTGTGTTAGTTTACGACCAGTAAACAACAACCCTGAACACATCAATAAAGGATATATGCAATGGGGGTACTTCTGGGAACGGCCCAGAAGTACTCCCCCTAAGGTTGATTAGACTGTATTTCAATCTTGATTCAGATACAATGTCAATATATAAGTTTATGACCAGTAAATAACAACCCTGAACACACTGATAAAAGAGATATGCAAGGGGGGTACTTCTGGGACCAGCCCAGAAGTACTCCCCTAAAGTTGATTAAGACTTGTTTTCTATGTTGATTCAAAAGAAATGTCCTTGTGCGAGTTTATGACCAGCAAATAAACAACCTGAACACATTGATAAAGGAGATATGCAAGGGGGGTACTTCTGGGACCGGCCCAGAAGTACTCCCCCTAAAGTTGATTCAGACTCGTTTTCAATGTTGATTCAGATAGAATGTCCATGTGTGACACACACACACACACACACACGGGCAAACGCTCTCACATGCCATTTCATCTGCCTGTCTGATACTGTTTGAATTTGAATTTTTGAAATTCTTGCTAAATTTATTTACTCCTAAAACGCTGATCTGTGCGGGACACTTGGCTGGATTTACAGATGTCTTTATGGTATTCCTTTTGGTTTGACAAGCTTGTTTGTTTACATGTATTTGTGATATTTTACATGTTTTTTGCACGTTTTGGTTTCAAACCTATACTCTATGTCTCTTTACTAATTTCATTATAAGGTCAAGCTGGTTCTGTAGTTATTATGTAATGTTTTGGTTCTGTAGATATTATGTGATATTATGTTGTTTTCATCTGAGCGTCTGGTTGGTGGCTTTTTCATAGATCTACAAACTGCACGCATTGAACAACATGGATAGTACAGTCTCAGTTGTCTCAGTCAATTGTCAGGGGCTGAATGATAAACAGAAAAGAAGAGATGTATTCCATTACTTAAAATGCAAAAAATATTCCATTTATTTTCTGCAGGATACACACTTCGAAGAAAAAATCTGAATGGGGGTACCTAGGATATTTCTCTAGTCATGCTTCTAATAATGCAAGAGGTGTGGCAATACTTTTCAATAACAACTTTGAAACTAAAATTAAAAATGTTCACAAGGGCGATGATGAGAATAGCCTCATGGTCTTAGCAGAAATTAAAACAACACGATTTTTTGTTTGTAAATGTATATGGACCAAACAGAGATGACCCAGAATTTTATAATACCTTAAATCAACAAATTAGTAATCTAGGTATAAGTAATGTCGTAATTGGAGGAGATTTTAACTTAGTTTTGGACCCTGCTAGAGATTACTGTAATTATAAAAGGGTTAATAATCCCAAAGCGAGAGAAGCAGTAGACAACATGATAAACGATTTAGAATTAAATGATATTTGGAGGGACTTGAATCAGGATTGTCACAGATATACCTGGGAGGAATAATCCTTTCCAGCAAGCACGGCTGGATTTCTTCCTCATATCAGATCACGTTGTTTCCTTTGTCGATGATGTAGACACTGAATGTGGATATAGAACAGACCATTCCATGATTATGGTTTGGTAAAAAGAAAAAAAAATTAAGAGTAATACTTTTTGGAAATTTAACTCGTCATTAGTAAAGGACAAGGACTATGGCCGAAATTAACAAAGAAATTGAGAATGTCAAACAAGAATATGCTGTAAGCCCATATGCAAGAGATGCAGTACACATGATTCCTCTGACCGAGTTACAGTTTACAATTTCTGACGATTTATTTCTAGATTTTTTTTTACTGATGAAGCTTATGTCCAAAACTATTTCATACGCAACTATGAAGAAGAAAACCACGAATGAAGAGGAACGTAAAATACAGCAAGACATACAACGGCTCGAAAGAAAAGAGACAAAAGACGAAGAAGAGATCAAAGCTATAGAGTTAAAGAAGGAAAGGCTAAAGTTTATTCGAGAGAAAAGAATAGAAGGGGCACTTTCAAGATCGAGGGCTAGGCGGATAGCTGAAGGGGAAAAAGTGACATATTATTTCTGTAACCTAGAAAAAAGACATTTTATTTATAAGTAAGAGATGACTAAATTAATTGATAACCATGGCAATATTCTAAATGACCAAACAGAGATTCTTCACGAGGTTCAAGGATTTTATGAATCATTGTACAAAAAATGTGAAGTTGACGACTGTGATTTGGATATAAACTCATTGTAAATATTCCACATTTAGACCGTGACGAAGCAATAATTTAGATGGTGAAATCACACTGGAGGAGATATGTATAACATTAAAGAACATAAAAAAAAACAACAAAAGTCCTGGCACTGATGGTTTCACAACAGATTTTTCAAGTGTTTTTGGAGCAGAATAGGAAATTTTGTTGTCAGAGCCTCAAATGCCGGATTTAGAAGGAGGGGAGCTTTCTTGTGTTCAGAGACAGGGACTAATTGTATGTATACCAAAACACTTTGTGAAGAACTGGAGACCAATCTCGTTGTTAAATGTTGTATATAAAATAGGCTCATCGTGTATAGCCAACCGTTTAAAAAATGTGTTAGCTGGTCTCATCAAAGAGGATCAAACAGGTTTTGTTAAGAATAGATACATGGGGGAAAACATTACGCTCATTTACGACACAATTGCCTATTTAGAAGACCACAACTTACCAGGGCTTTTATTAAACATTGACTTCGAGAAAGCATTCGATTCAGTGAGCTGGGATTTTATGTTTAAAGTATTGAAGCATTTGGATTTCAACTAGGCTTTTGCAAACGGATTGAAACATTCTATAAAAATATCAACTCATGTGTCCTTGTTAATGGTCAAGTTTCCAGTTGGTGTGAGATAGACCGCGGATGCAGACAAGGTGATCCACTATCGCCATATTTATTCCTATTATGTGTTGAAATTCGAGCATTAATGATTCGGGAAAATGTAAACATACGTGGAATAGTTATAGATACAGTTGAACATAAGCTTTCTCAGTATGCAGATGACACGGAATTTCTTTTAGCAGGCGACAAAAAATCAATTGAAATATGTATAAACATACTGGAAATGTTTGGTCATATATCGGAGTTATATATGAATCCTGGAAAAAACTAGTGCTGTTTGGTTGGGGAGCTGTAAAAATTCTGCTGTTCGTTACATGGACCATTTAGGTATGGAGTGGAACCCACAAAAATTCAAAATTCTTGGAATCTGGTTTACCAACGATTTGCAAAACTGCGCAGATATTAATTATTCTGAAAAATTAGCAGACGTGATGATAATGATAATGATAATGAACACTTATATAGCGCCTATTCTTAGCTAGACGTCAAGCTCTAAGCGCTTTACAATCAACACTCGTTTACACAATGGGCTGCCTACCTGGGTAGTGCCGACTGAAGAGCTGCCAGCTGGCGCTTCATTCAGTCGTTTCCTGTGTCATCCAGTCAGTATCGTTCAATATCGATCACTCATTTTCCTTACTTCCCTCATTCTTTCCATTTCTCACTCAGGGTGCATGCTATGTGTAACGTGTCATCCATACCAACGGCCAAACTGGCCTACTCTTCCGAATGTTGGTGATGGGATTTACGTGTGTGCAAGATGTTATGCGTGCGTTCACACACGGAACCTCGGTTTATAGTCTCATTCGAAGGACTGTATGGGAAATGGAGTCAGAACCAATGTCAACTCCGAGGGAAAAAATCCCCCTGTACCGAAACGCCCCGGCGGAGGTTCGAACCCGCAACCCCAGGATCACCAAGATTGCGAGTCAGGCGCTCTACCAACTGAGCTATTCCGGCTCCCGGAACGTGAAACATTTGTTCAAGATTTGGGTAAGAAGACAACTAACTCCTTTGGGCAGAGTGGCAGTTTTAAAATCGCTTATTTTATCAAAACTCATCCATCTGTGGATATTACTACCTAACTCACCTGACACTTTTTTCAGACTTTAGAAAGTTACTGTTACAAATTTGTGTGGAATAAAAAGCCAGACATAATGAAGAGAAAAAACTGCTCAGAACAGTATCCAAAACGGTGGTCTTGGACTACCAGAATTAAAAACGTTTGCTTCTTCCCCTAAAATTTACGTGGCTGCAAAAAGTTCAGACTACACACCACAAATGGAAAACTATTAGAACATCAAACTTTCCACTTTTAAGCGATGTTGAAAAATATGGACCAGAAATACTTTCTTCCTTCTGTAAGTCAAATGTGTTTTGGACAGAGGTATTTATGGCGTACAAACAATTTTCTACAAAGTTAACTGTGAGACTTATGAACTCCTTGCGGAACCAGTCTTTGTATGCAAACAGAATACAAGTTGGGAAAAAGTCTATTTTGGGAAGAGCATGGATCAACAAGGGCATATATTGTATTGCTCATTTTTTGCTTGACAATGGCCAGTTTATTTCTTATGAACAATTTAAACAAAATTATGATGTAAATATTAATTTTGTCACTTTTCTGGTTTTAAAGCAGCTATAATTGAATATATACAAAGAAAAAAAAATCAAAGTTGAAAAACTAATAGATGTTTAAATATGCATGTATGTTACAAAAAGTTAAAGTCAGTTCGTAAAGGGTCAAGATTATATTATGACACTTTTATAGATAATCATACACACCCGAAAATCTGTTCGAACTGGGATATTAAACCGAACGTTAAAAATGACTGGAAAAACTGTTTCTTTGTCAGAGTAAAATTTCTGATATAAAAATGAAATGGTTACAGTTACGAATAATACCCAGATGTCTTGGTACTAATGTTGTGCTGAAAAAAAAAGAGTATACTGAACGGCGATGTTGGTATTTTCTGTACCTATGTTAAGGACAGTATCACACATATGTTTTGTTATTGTACAGTCATACAACGTTTTTTTTGGGAAAAGCTCGTGGTTTTGATGAATGAAAAAAGGTATGTGTGCATTTAATTTGCAGATAACTGAACCATTAGCCGTAGTTGGATTTGATAAAGATGTACATGACAAATGAAGGGGACAGAATATCATTTGAACATTCAATAGAGACCTTAATCAAATTTGCAAAAGTATCTGGGTTGTACATGAATATCGAAAAACAAAGGCAGTTTGGCTGGGAAGCAAAGTGTTTTCAAAGACTAGATATATGCCCCACCTAAAAATAGACTGGAATCCAAAACAGTTTAAGATCTTTGGAATATGGTTTATCCCAGAACTAACACATTGCGTGGAACTGAATTACAATGACAAATTTCTCGAAATAAAATCATTATTCAACACTGGAGTAAGAGAGTTATTACACCTGTTGGCAGAGTAGCGGTTTTAAAATCATTGATCCTCTCAAAATTGCTATATCTTTGGATCTTGCTACCTAACCCACGGAACAGCTTAATGGATAAGCTTCAAAAGCAATGCTTTCAATTTGTATGGAATAACAAACAAGATAGGATAGCCCGAAAAACAACAGTAAAAAATGTAAGAAACGGAAGATTAGGAATACCTTCACTTAAGCACATGACAATGGTATTAAAACTTACATGGATCAGAAAACTTAAAGTTAGCAATCATAAATGGAAATCTGTGATACAAAAAATGTATCCTTTGGTAAAAGATCTTGAGAAATATGGCTATGCTTTACCAGTAACCCAAAAAGAGACTAATGCCTTTTGGAATGACACTTTCCAAGCATATGAAATTTTTGGTAATAAAGTAAGTATTGAGGATCCCAGCGAATTCTTGGCTGAAAACATTTTTTACAATAAAAACATTAAACTAGATGGGAAAACTATATGTTTTTCAAGGAATGGGTAGACAAAGGTGTATATCGTATTGCAGATTTGATAGACCAAACAGGGTCATCATTCATGATATATGAAGAATTCAGGCAAATGCATGCTGTTCAAACAAACTTCATGCTATATCTAGGTTGTGTGCAATCTGTCAGAAAATATATTTGAACGAAGAATATCAGATTGACTAGCAATATACCTAAGAACACTAAAAAAAAGCTCTCAGTATCATATGGAGTGTAAATAAAGGAGCTCGACTTTATTATGGTATCTTAAATGAAGATAACGCATAACCAAGGTGCTGTGCGAAATGGAACAATGAAATAGGTAAAGAATTGAACTGGAAAAGTATATTTCTTCACACACACAAAATAAAAGAAATTAAACTGAAATTGTTTCAAATGAAATTAATTCACAGGATCCTGGCTACAAACATTGTCCTTGAAAAAATGAATATCGCTGAAAATAACAAATGCACGTTTTGTAAGTGTGAAAAGGAAACCATAGATCATTTATTCTTCACATGCGACGTGACAACACGCTTTTGGAGTGATCTTTATAATTTCTTAAAAGACATTTGCTCTTGTATACCTGATATTATATTATCAAAGGAACTTGTCCTGTTCGGCACTGACTCTCGGTTAAAAACTGACATCATATTCGATTACATTATCTTGTCTGCAAAGTTCTTTGTATACAAATCCAGAGCTGAAAAGGTGTTTCCCTCTGTTTCCTGTTTTCAGGAAATAGTTACAAGTCAAATATCAAGTAGAAAAATGCATTGCGAAAACGAATATGAACTATGTTGATTTTGATTAAAAAAAAAAATGGCATAGTTATAAGCTTTTGATTGAAAACTGAGGTATGTGTGTGCGTGCTCGCATGATCACATTTATGTATGTGTGTAGTCTTGCCTAGGATTTTCTCATGTTGGGTAAACTTGAAGACCGATCATTACAATAATTTCGAGCAAGACGTGGCAGCTAAAATTCAACCGTCGTTTCTTTGGATAAGTAATTTATTTGCACTGTTGATTGATTCCTCTGCTTCTGTATAGAAAAATTAGGAATCTTGGGTTCTCTCTCTCTCTCTCTCTCTCTCTCTCTCTCTCTCTCTGATTATGAATTCTGAAAAAGGACAGCACTTCAAAATAGTGAGAAGGTGAATGTGTGACACTGACAGTGTAGACACAATATTGTGCTTGGTTTGTACTATTATGTTAGATGGGATTGTTGTTCATTTGTAAAAGTAATGCTGCTTTGTAAATTGTTCATGTAAGATAAGAACTACTGACCTATTTGCTGTTTGTAGTACTGCTTTCTGTACACATTTGCCGTTTGTACATTTCTTTACAAGTAAATAAAAGTGTTTGCCTTGGGGGAAAAATGTACATATAGACCATGTATTTTATTTATTGTATATTATTTACAGAACACTATTTATATCAGTGTAGAACAGAACAGAAATCACCCAGACAGCAAATATTTCTAATAAGCTAAAATACAGATATAAAACTGAAGAATACATTGCTAAAAAAAAATTGTATATAACGATTTCCTTTCCAAATGGCATCCATATACGCCGATGTTAGCAGTCCGAGAACGAATTACGAATGATTATGACATTGTACATTATACTAGTACAAGTATGATTATAGTACCCTAAAAACTGTTACACCGCCTAAAACAGCCCCTTTGGACATATTACAGAGCCACACACACACACACACACACACACACACACACACACACACACACATATATATATATATATATATGTGTGTGTGTGTGTGTGTGTGTGTGTGTGTGTGTGTGTGTATGATTATATGTATGTTAATAAAGAAAACATAGACAAATATGTAAAATTTCATAATGCACCTGGCTTGCCTCATGTACACACACACACACACACACACACACACACACACACACACACATATATATATATATATATATATATATATATATATATGTATATGGCCGAATCAGTGGTCTTCAGTGTTGCCAACCAGGCCATTCTAACAGTTACAGAAGAGCCAGTCAAGAGCCTTGGAAGATGGTATGATGATACGCTGAAAGACACACAAAGAGCCAAAGAAACAAAACAGATGTCGGAATAGGCTTGGAGACCATTGTCCAGTGTGGGCTCCCTGGCAAATACAAGGTCTGGTGTCTGCAGTTCATGCTGATACCAAAGCTCCTATGGCCTCTGATGATATACGACATCTGCACCAGCATAGTTGAGGCAATGGAATCCAAAATCAACAAGTTCACAAGGAAATGGCTTGGTGTCCCACCCTGTCTGACTCACAACGCGCTGTACTGTCGCCAAGCAAAGCTGAAACTACCACTGAAATCCATCCTGGAGGAATACAAAGCAAGGAAGATCAGACTTCAAAGCATGCTGGAGGACTCAGGAGACAAGGTGGTAGAAGCAATCAAGCCCCAGCTGAAGACAGGCAGAAAATGGAAAGTTCAAGAGGCGATGGGTTCTGCAAAAGAAAGTCTCAAGATCAGAGAAATAACAGGACACACACAGACCAACTGACAAGGACTGGGAGTGACCAAAACTGAATGGTGGTCAAAGGTCAAAGGAAAAGCCAAAAGAGACATGATGATTCAGGAGATGAGAAAAGAAGAAGACCAAAAAAGACTCCAAAAAGCAGTCCAGCAGAGCCAGCAAGGGCAATGGGCAACGTGGGAGAATGCACTCCAAAGAAGTCTCACTTGGAATGACATTTGGCACATGGCCCCTCTCAGGATCAGCTTCATTCCCAAATCTGCATATGACCTTCTGCCCTCAAATGCAAACCTGGTGAAGTGGGGAAAAACAGATGATCCTTCATGCTCCCTCTGCCATGAAAAACAAACAGTGGAGCATGTCCTAAGCTCATGTAAAGTAGCCCTGGCTCAAGGAAGGTACACATGGAGGCACAACCAAGTGCTCAAAGAGATTGTACAAGTAGTCTGGGCAACAAAAGGGAAAATCAGGACTCCAAAAGCACCCGCAACATTCTTCACGGCAGGAGGCAGCGAATCATGGCCAAGAACAACAGTGCCTTTCGGAACATGCAGGCAGAGTCTGCTGGACGGGGCAGATGACTGGGAGTGCACTGCAGACCTCCCAGAATGGAAGAGTCACCCAGAGATCATCAGCAAGAGTGGCATGAGACCAGATATAGTAGTCCACTCTCAGTCAACCAAGCAGCAGCTGATCCTGATCGAGCTCACGGTGCCATATGAGAACAGAATGGAGGCAGCTCAAATCTACAAGACTGAAAAGTATGCTGATCTGGCAAACAGCCTGAGGAGAGAAGGCTATCAGGTCAAAGTCCTCACTGCGGAAATTGGAGCTAGGGGGGTTGTAGGAACGTCTGCATACAGCCTCATGAAACAGCTCTCAGTTGCAGGGAGGAAAAAAACCCAGAGCCCTGATAGCTATGGCAGAAGCAGCAGAGAGGTGTTCAAAGCTGGATCTGGTCAAGGAGGAACAAAAGTGAACTTCCTACAAATATCAGGTGTCCCAGTGGCTCAGTGGTTAGTGCGCGAGTCATTAAGTGGAAAAATGAGCATATCCAGAGGAGCAGGGGTTCGAATCCCAGCCATGGCTCGTCCCAAGATGGGAAAAAAAAAGGGACAGCAGAGGGACATCCGGAAACATGAACCAGGTGTGGCCCAACCCCCTAGAGTGTCAGGAGATAAGGGCTGAAACACTTGCTTGAAGTTTGCATCAAGCTTGCTGGCGACACAAGATGTGTAAAATGAAAAATTCTTTTTTCCCGTGCAAGAGCAGTCTCTCAAGTGAGTTTTATGCCCCCCTTTTTTGGCTGTTTAAGCGCGGGGTTTGGTTACTGTCAGCCCTTTTCTCACCATGCCACCACGAAGAAAAAAACTAGCACCTTTTGACAAAACCAGGGCGATTGCGTGGATACAAGATGGCATTGCAAAGGCTGAAGTGGCGACGACTTGGTGTGCATCATTCAGTTATTGTTAGACTGAATCAGCGTTTTAGGGCGACCAACAGCGTTGAAGAGAGGCCACGGTCAGGTCGGCCTAGGCAGACTACTCCCAGAGAAGATCGTTTCATCGAGAGGCAGGCCCTATTGCAGCGGGATACCACTTCCACCAGCATCCAAAGGCAGCTTCGTATGGCAAATAACACCATCCTCAGCCGTCAAGCCATACGAAACCGTCTTCACCACTTCGGCCTCAGATCACGTCGCCCAGCTGTTCGACCACGACTGCTAGCAGCCCATAGGCTGGCTCGCCGAGCTTTCTGCCATCGTCATGTGAGATGGAACCAACAACAGTGGTCCCAGGTCCTCTTTTCAGATGAGTCGCGGTTTAGTCTTGAACACAATGACGGCCGAACTAGAGTTTGGGCGTGTGTTGTGAACGTTACATTGATGCAGCTGTTCGCCAGACCAGGGCCTTTGGGGGGATCTGTTATGGTATGGGGTGCCTTCAGCCTCCACCACAAGACACCACTCTACCATATTGATGGAAACCTCACAGGCATCCGCTATCGGGATGAAATCCTGGCGCCTTTCGTTGTTCCGACCATGCAACGGATAGGACCCATGGCAGTCTTCCAAGACGACAATGCTCGGCCACATAGGGCCCGGGTGGCCGAAAACTTCATTGTGCAGGCCGGCATCAACAGGATGATCTTCCCGGCGTATAGTCCCGACCTCAATCCCATCGAGCATATGTGGGATGAGTTGGGGAGACGTGTGAAGGAGAACCATCCACCTCCCAGAGACCGCCAGGATCTCTTCCAAATGCTGCAACTGGAATGGCAGAGAATCCCTCAGAGGGTCATCAGAACACTGGTCAACTCGATCGATGAGGAGTCGCTGCGTGGAATGTCTCGCCAATGGCGGTGGCCACACCCACTATTGAAATGATTTTGTGAACTGAACAGATTTTGCGAACTTTGATTTCGACCCATCCTCTGTTTAATTGTCTGTAAATCAACAACCGTTCATTCGATCCCAATGAAATTCAATGTACGTTGGAACAAGATAATGAATTAAATCTGTTCCCAATTTCAAAATCGTGGCTTTTATATTACTAACATATAACTCCTGGTCAGATACCGGTATTTCGAAACCTGATTGTTTCTCCTCAGTGACCGCGGAAAGTGGTAATTTGACTCCTCTGCCTTTTCGGTTTTAAGAAGAATGCTATACCAGAAAAAGGCTGGTGTGCAATACCGTAGTATGTTTATTGAGTTTTCAAAAAACTAACCAAAGGTGCCACCTAAGAAGCAAAAGAAAATCATGAAAGAGCAAAACAAACTACATTTTCTTGTGAAAAGTAGAAAATATAAAAGATAACCCATCTCCAATGGGGAGGAAGCTCACTAACATATAACTCCTGGTCAGATACCGGTACTTCGAAACCTGATTGTTTTTCCTCAGTGACTGCGGAGGAGACCAGATCCCACTTCAGAGACTATAAGCTTGCTGAAGGTTCATTTTGAGAAGCATTTATTATTCCCCATTCACCCACTCAAGCACATACTGTCAGTTAGGCAGAATCATCTACCACTGCAGATATGAAGGCTTATCACCCCCCTATTTTCTACAATCTGAGACATAAGAGCAAGCTTTGTTTATAATTCAATATATATATATATATATATATATATATATATATATATATATATATATAATGTTTTTTCACTGCAGAAATGTCGGTTTTTGGAAGCAGTATGATATGGTTCTCACGTTTCTAGAGATAAATGAACAGTACTCCTAGAGTCACATTTACATGCCCAGATTGCACCATTTTACTTCTTTAATTCAAAAATGTTCCGGGGGGGGGGGGGGGGCATGTCCCCTAGTAAGCTTGGCACTTCGCGCCTTCGATGGATCAGCCACCCCCAGTAATCCAGCCCTGAAGGAAGAGCAAGAAACATTACCAACCAAACAAATACTGAAATAATCTCAAGGCAACACAGCGAAGACTCCTCGTATAGCGCAATGGCAGACACAAATGATCAAACACACGCCAATTAAGATAAGACCTTGAATCTCTCAGGACATCCAGTTTTTATTGTAAACGTATGTGAGCTGGTAAGTGTGCCTCTATGAAGCCGTGCAAGCGTGTGAAGTGGAGTATCCATAGATGTGTGTATTTATGCGTTCGTGTGTGTGTGTGTGTGTGTGTGTGTGTGTGTGTGTGTGTGCAGTGGTTACAGAGAGGCGGAACAGTTTGATTGTGATTGGAAAAGAGATTTGTTGGCAGAGCAAGGGGAAGGTACAAGTGATGCTGGGGGAAGCCGTTGGTTCAGGACCCGGATGTCCAGACGAAATCTTACCGAAATACAATCACAATACTCGACATTCCCCCCACCCCTTTCAAGATGGACACATCATGTCAAATAGTCAATCATGTAAAGTTCATTGAAGAACCAAAGGGAAGGGATTGTTCTTGCGTCTTTATGTGCACTTTCAACGGAACACAAACGCATTCGAAATTTAAACATCAACAAACTGAAACCGATAAACTTTGGAATCAATACAAAAGTGTCTATCATATATCCCTAGTCCTGGAAGTGGGCTGGAGTTTTCTAGGTCTCCCACTACGGGTGGTCCGGACAGATCCGCTGCGGGCCATCCAAGCAGGTTCACTGCGTGTTGTCGGGACTGGTCCACCGGAAACTGGAACTGGCTGAACTACAGCGTTCTTCAGTGTCCGCCCCTGGTTAGTGCTGTGGGTTGGTATTCAAGGCTGGACTACGTGATGGTTGGTTGCATTCCCAGTAGGTCGTTGAGGTGAAGACATCGGCCTGTCTTCTTCAGGTCTGGATGGTCTGTCTTCTTGAGAACTGGACTTGTCAGGTGTCACCAGAGATTTGGCCCAACTTTGCTGACATGATTCTGCGGCTTGTTTTCCTGGCAGAATAGTCTATTGCCTGTGGGTGTCAAGCAAGTGTGCCAAGGGACAGGAGGTAGGGAGGGCTAGAGGAATTTGAGTATGGGTTTAAAGACTGTACCCGCCTCTCTGTCATGACTGTTGGCTTCAGGTGTCGCCGCTTTCTTTCTTAGGAGACCTTTTGAAGTCTGGATCAAGTAGGACCTTGGAGAACATTCTTCTTTTACTACTGTAGGGTCTCTCCATTATTTTTCGTGGTCCAGTTTCTGCAACACCCATTCTCCTTGTTTCAGTGGACGAAGACAGGTAGCTCCATGACGTTTACTGACATTCCGCTGAATTCGTTCTGTGTTTTTTCTTGTCTTTCTTCTCAACAGAATTCCTGTTGCTTGCATTTGGTTTCAAGTCTTCCTGAAGGGTTTGAAGTGTCGTTCTCAGGCTTCTGCCGAAAAGCAGTTCTGCAGGACTGTTCTCTGTTGGTGAGGCAGGAGTTAATCTGTAGACGAGCAGAGCTTTGAAAATGTCTCCTTGTGCCAAAATCTTCTTTGCTGTTTGAACCCTTCGTTCAGCCTCGCCATTGGCTTCGCATTAATGAGGACTTGTGACGTGGCCTAATCCCAAGTGCAGAGAAAACTGGTGAATTCAGAGGATGGAAATTGAGATCCATTGTCGACGATGGCGGTTTGTGGAATCCCATGATGGGCAAACATATTTTTCATCTTGCAGATGACTGTCTTTGAGCATGTCCTAAATAGCGTGAATAATAGTCAGTGACTATCAGGCAGTGTTGCCCTCGAATCTCGCATAGATCTACGGCGATCTTCTCAAATGGAATATTTGGCAGTTCAGAAGAAATCAGGCGTTCTCTTCTCTGTTTTGGTCTACTTTAGATCTACGGCGATCTTCTCAAATGGAATATTTGGCAGTTCAGAAGAAATCAGGCGTTTTCTTCTCTGTTTTGGTCTACTTTTCTGGCAGTGCTCAGTTGTCCACTGCGTCTTTGATCTTTTCATTGATCCAAGGCTACCATACACTTGAATTGACACGCTCCCTGCATTTACTAATTCCAAGACGTCCTTCATGAATCTTGCTCAGCATCTCTTCTCTCAGTGTCAGTGGAATAATGATTCTATTTCCCTTGACAAGCATCCCTTGATACTCGCTGAGTTCATTGCGATGGGGATAGAATTCACACAGGTCTTCTTCAACGTCACTGACGTCTTTTGGCCATCCTTCGTGTGTGTATTTCAGCGCCATCCGTATGATCGGGTCTCAGCGGCTTTCTTCGGCGATTTCTTGAAGTTTCTTGTCTGAAGCTGGCCAAGACTGTCTGACTGAGTCAAGCTGTGCTTCTATGTCACGTGTCAGCTTCTTGTTCGTTGCTTCTTTTTCTTCTTGAGACTTCTTGAGAGAGCGTGTGCTACTACAAGCTTTTTGCCGGGATTGTATGCTGCTTGCATGTTGAACATCTTAAGTCTCATCAGCATGCTTAGAGGTGTGTCCTGAAGATTTCTTGTGTTCATAAGAGGGATCAAGGGTTTGTGGTCGGTATGAATTTGAACTTTTCAAGTCCGACGACAAGTGATC
>JADBJO010012533.1:0-10000 GCA_016801955.1 Conus betulinus | reverse complement strand
GAATTTCCTGTAGTATCCAGCTAAGCCTAAAAAGGCTCTGACTTGTTTTTTCAGTCCTTGGCCTCTCAGCCTTCGGAGTTTCCCACTTTGTCTGTCTCAAGTTTCGTGGTTCTGCTTTCAATTTTGTGGCCCAGGAATGACTTGCGCCCCATGTGACATTTGGAAGGATTTGCTGTCAGCCCTTCCTCTTCCAGCTTCTCTAGCACAAATCTGATGTCCTTCAGATGTCCTCCCAATTGTCGCTGGCGATGAGCACATTATGTATGAAAATGTGTATATCTTCTCGTTTCAGTGGACCCAGGAATCTTCTCATCATACGTGAGAAAATGGCACTGGCATTTTTCAATCCAAATGGCACGCACTTCCACCTGTATTGACCCTCAGATGTGCTAAATGCTGTCTACACTCTGTCTTCCTCTTTCACTGAGATTTGCCAGAATCCTTTGCAGAGATTCAGTTTCGTGAAATGCTTAGCCTTGCTAAGCTTGGATGTCAGGCATCGGTTCTGCATCAAATTTTGTGACCAGGTTGAGCTTCCCATAATCAGTACAAAATCTCACGGTATAATTCTATTCTTCTTTTTAACAAGCACAATCGGTGCATTGTAGGGTGATCGTGTTTTCTCTATAACCACCATTGCCTCCATCTGAGCAACCTCCTCTCTCACTACTCTCACCTGAGAGCGCGGTAGTGGATACTGTGGTACTCTCACTGGTTCATCAGTAGTGAGCCTGAATTCACACTCTACCAACTTCGTCTTTCCTGGCAGGTCTGAGAATGCACTCTTATGCTCGCTCACAATTTTTGTAGTTCCCCTTCATGGTATCTGTGAGATCTCCTGAATACTCTACATCAGTGTAGTCTTCTGTCTGTCTCAGAGGGATGAGAGGAATGCCGTTGACTTCGAGGTCTTCACCCTCCTCTTCATGAACGATGACAGCCACTTGTTCCTCATTTTCCTCTTTGTCGTAGTACTTCTTAGTTAGATTTAGGTGGTGTAGTTTGTCTTTGCCTTTGATCCTGATCAAGTAGTCTACCTGATTTACTTTCCTGATAGAATCAAACGGGCCTTTCCACGAAAGTTGTAGTCGTTTGTGCTTGACAGGCAGCAAGACAAACACCTTGTCTCCTCATTGAAGCTCCTGTAATATGCTCTTTTGTTGTATCGCACGAACGGATGTTGTGCGTGTGGGTCGTAGAACTATTATACAAAAGGAATTGAGGTCTGATGTATTAGCGGATGTAACTAGAAGATTTGGGGATGTTGGGGATCTACTAAAGTAATTGTGGGATGTTAATATATCGACACTGCAACTGACTAATGACTAAGATTCCTATGTACCGTTATCGAGAGAGAGAGAGAGAGAGAGAGAGAGAGAGAGAGAGAGAGAGAGAGAGAGAGAGAGAGAGAGAGAAGCAGCATTCAGTCAGAGATTCGAGGCAGAAAGTGAGCAAGTGTAGGTTCATGTTCAGAAACATACCCAAACCGAGATAGGACGAGGCAGAATATAATATAACATCTTTTCAATAAACAGGCCCTTAGAATTTACACATGTATTTTTATTTTGACTACAAGTTATAACAGACATTCTCAGGAACTCTGACTTTCAACTAAGACCTTCTCTGTCTAGACTTATAAAAATAGATACACAAAAACACAGAACTCACATACCTTAACACCATGATCACTGTGGCCAGGCCCGAAGGCCGAGAGGCCCAGCAACACCTTGACTCACTAGAGGATGCCAGGGAGGGGAGTTTTTTTTTTTTTGGAAGTTGATATCTTTAGTTTATATAGCTTTTGCCTGAGTGTGAATTGAATAACTGTGTAGCGTGGCACACGTCTTTGACACAGTCAGAGAACGCCAGGCACTGGACATTATCGAGGTCTGGTTTTCATTTCTGACCCACTGCTCAGGGTTGGGGTGAAGGGGGAGGGGCGTAGCAATGTGAGGGGTGGGGGGAGCAGGAGAGGGATCTCTAGCATGTCAATGTATCCGGGTAGGTAATGAACGGATGTACCGCTCGGGGAAGGGGGGGGGGGGAGGAGGAGGGGCTTAGAATGTCTCTCAGGCGTCACGCTATAGATCAAGGCAATCAATGGCTCGGTCCATCCTGGGTAGGTAGAATGACCGGATGTAACTGCTCGGGGAGGAGGGGATGACACTAGAGAGGCTCAGAATGTCTCTCAGTGTGTGTGTGTGTGTGTGTGTGTGTGTGTGTGTGTGTGTGTAGCTCCTATGTATATCACTCTGTGATAATTGCTCCCACCTCCCTTAAAAAATGTCCTCACTTTTGCAATAATTGGAGATGAGAAGGGAAGGGCTGGACTATTTATAAAAATACGGTTGTGACTTCATATTTCAGTACAGGAATGGCATACGATCGGGATGTTTGGGGTTAGGGAATGTTAGACGCCTTTAGTCATGCATAAAATTATTTGAAATCTGCATAGACACTGCATTGCACATAGCTGTAGCCAGCATCACCATTTGTCACACGCCAATGAGTCCATTTTCTCTGGGAGGATAAGCAGTAATATGTAACTGCGTTTCATTTGTCACTTCGAAGCAAGAGTCATGTCACATATGGGGAAAGTGTGTCACAGCACAGCACTTGAGTCACAGTGTGATCGACATTTGTTGCAGATTAGGTACAGTTTCTAGAACAGTTCACACGCCATTTAGCGTAACTTATGTGCTGCGTTGAAAGGAATGGTTAAAATTTTGAGCATCCCTAGCTCATAGTCACTCTGTAAGCAGATATGTCGTAAGCAGATATGTCGATTGAACATTGTGGTGCGGAAGTCAGTCGTGGATGGAAGAACGTGCGGCGTTATGAAGTCACCACACGTCGTCCTCACAGCGAAGTGACGGCGTGTCCATTGGTGAGGGTCAGATGGTGTTTATGATGTCACCACACGTCGTCCTCACAGTCAATTGACGGCCTGTCCATCGGTGAGGGTCAGATGGCGAATGCTGCCACATCAGACATGATGGCCTGGAATCACGTTGTGGGGAGACTGCCCACATTGGGGAGGGTGATCACTTTGCAGAAAGTCTGGCGTAATGCTTGCCGGTGCACAACACGGGAGGTATACAGATGATTTCCAACCTCCTTGGTCGGAAACGGTGATCACGTACCCACAGCTGGGCAATATGACGTAGACAACGGATATTGTGACAAAGTAGGTATGCTATTTAGCTGATGTATGTGCAATGCTTTATCTCGTAGGAATGGGGAGGGGGGGGGGGGGGTTAGACAAATGGAGAGATAGAGAACTATAAAGTGCAATCGCATGCCATCCGAGTTCAATGACATGTAGCCAGCGTACATTCATAATGGAATGAGCTACAAAATCGTAAAAATAATGTCAATGCAAACATGCAAGGCAGAGAGATATGAATTCCAACATGTAGCTCACTCAAAACTGCAAAATACAAGAGAAAGGCAAATAATACAACCTTCGGTAAAAACAGAACACGTCATACCACATTCACAATAAGACAAAGAACTAGTGATAAGTAAGCTCTGAAATTAAAAAAAGATCCCAGTACTGAGAGGGGCATAGTAAGCATCAGTGATGAAGGGAGTTTAAAACAAATCATTCACGACAAATGCAAATCATTCACGGCAAAGGCAAAATAATTCGACATACGTACGATCCGACATAATGTAATGAAAAAGGACGAAGAACACATCATCGGCGATTGATACCAATGAACAGTAACAAAACAAATAAAAAAATCAATGAGTCGGACCTGGAAAAAAGACGATGCCAAACAAAACACAATAGAAAATCAACACACGGGGGTGAACACTGTTAACCAGCCAGGACGGACGTGTCCAACGAACGCTCCGGATAAATTGAGTTTATTTATTAATTACAATTAAACCAGGTCTACTTCATGGCGATTCGTTAACAGTGATTAACGACAACTGCATCCTACGCATCGATTGAATCTTTTCGTTATCAGCAATGACAGGATTGTACTGAAAATGGGCCGCAAGAGAAGACAGGGGAATTCCAGCTCACTGTCGGACTCTAACAGCCCCGATCCCAATACTAGTTTGGGTAAAGTGACACCCAAAAGTGCAAAGAAGAAACAAAAGACAGCAAGTTTAGGAACAGTGAAAGAAAACTTGTCGCGATTCGCTTTCGAGCCGAGAGACAGTAACAACATGCTGGCGGAGGAGATCGACAGTGTGTCAGTTGATCAAGTTTTCTCTCCGAGAAAAGTACTGCCCTCTTCGCCCGTCGATGGTGTGACCAACGAGGATCTCATGTTGAAGTTATGCGCAAATGGGAAAGAAATCTCCAAGCTTGCACAGACGATCGATGAACTTAGATCTGCGGTGTTTCAGTTGCAGACAGAAAATGACCGACTGAAGAGAGAAGTGAGAGACTTGAAAGAGCGTGAGGAGGGGCTAAACAGTACGTTGAAAGAAGTGAAATACACAGCTGAGCTGGCCGATAATCGATCGGAAGAACTTTCTGCCTACATTCGTAGGAACAACATCAGAATACTGGGCATCGACGAAGCAGTGGACGGCAGCAATTCAGAATCAACCGAAGAGTGCGAAAACAAAGTGCTTACCTTGATTCGAGACAAACTGAAGCTTAAGGTGGAACACACGGATATCGAGGCCTGTCACCGCCTTGGTCCTGCGAAGCAGACAACGGCCGGAAGATCAAACAGTACCAGCGGTAAGAAGTCTACACCCAGAGGGATCATCTGCCGGTTCGTGTCCCGAAGAGTACGAGATGCCGTCCTCTACGCCCGCAGGAATCTACGCGGCTCTAGGGTTGTATTAGTGGAGGATCTGACTCCCAGAGCGTACACTCTCTTTTCAGTAAAGTGAAAAAGTGACACCTCTGTTTGCAGCCAGGCGTGGACTAAAAATGGGAAGTGATGGTCAAGACACTTGCAGGTAAAGTAATTAACATTACCTCGATCGCAGATCTTGACGGACATAGACGTGATATTGGCCCCCGAGCTCGTAAGGACTGATTTATTTGCACCACTTTACGTGTCGTCTGCTACACGAGTTGAATCACTCCGAAAGAGGGAGGAAAGGGAGGGGTAAAAAAAGAGAGGAGGAAGAAGTGGGAATTGTTTGTGGAAATGAACTGAAATATATACCTTTTTTCTTTTTTTTTTTTCTCTTTTTTCATACACTTAAGCGAAAGTGTTATGATCACAAGATGTATTATGTGATAACTGCGATGGCCTCTGCTTGGAATTTATTCAAAAATGAGTTAGAGCTTCTTCCTGGACGTAATTTACTTATCCTCGTTGCCTTCATCGTGTTATTGTGCTGGAAAAAATTACTTGTGCGATCGTGGCTTAATCAGCAGGAGTGAACTTCTTTTTTTTTTTTTTTTTTTTTTTTTTTTTTTTTTTTTCGAGGTTGTAAGCGGCACTGGGCCGACAGGCGTGCACTTCAAATGCCCAGTCAGTGTGATTGCAACGGCGGTCACATCCTATTACTGTTAAATACTTATGTTTGTTTCTTATGGGAGTACTGGATACTTGACTACGCTCGTCATTGTTCTTGATGTGGTGACGAATTGGGTTGCAGAGGTCGACCCAGGAATTATATGGTAATGGGGATTTCTTGTGGTGGGTAGGTTGTGTGTTTTGTCTGTCCATGTTCGTCTTCGTGCGCAATGTTTGATGTGGGTTCTCCTCTCCCAAATATTTGTGCTGCGTGTGGCGTTTCTCACAGTGTTACTTTTTCTCTCATCTGTCATTCAAGCGTTGTTACTGCATTGTTCCGGCTCTTCTGTCAATCTGACATTATGGGGAAAAAGGCTCATTCAGTCTAGGCTTCCATTCATGTGTAGTAGGCTATTGGCTGTAGAAACAAACTGCTGGCTTATGCTTTGGCAGGCGATGGTTTCAGGTGCATGTAATACTTATATGGATTATGAAACCAGACAGCAGAAAAGATCATTTACCCCATACTTACAGGTTTTGAGTATGTGCGTGTGTTATGATTGCAGTATGTTGAAAATGCAGGAGTGGTTACATCTTTCCACTAAGATTTTTAGAACATTATCATACAACTCTGACTTGGATTGGATGAACCAGATTATGTTGATCTTATGAGATTGAATGTATATGTAATTTTTTAAAAAATGGAGGAAAAAAATGGATTCTTTACAAATCATGAGTTTCAATGCAAATGGACTAAAATGACTTTCATAAGAGGAAAGATGTGTTTGATTACCTAAGAAAACAAAAGGCACATATTATATTCTTACAAGAAACCCACATTAAGACAGAGTCTGAAAATTTCATAAGATCATTATGGGGATTTGACTGCATCCTGAATGGAAGTGACTCAAATAGAAATGGGGGGTGGGTGTTTTTTTTACCAATAATTTGAATATAAATTACATAATGTGGTTCGGGATACACAAGGTTGTTATATCATTCTTGATATTGAATTATTAGGCAAAAGAATGACATTGGTAAATATCTATGGACCAAGTGAAAATGACACCCCTCAGTTTTTTTTGAAAACATTATGATAGAAATTGATAAGGTAGGAAATGAGCATGTCATTGTTGGGGGGGACTGGAATGTTGCACTGAATCCTGAGCAAGATACCTTTAGATACAGGCAGGTGGGCCGTCGAAGATCACGTCAGATGTTGCATGATATAATGGATACATATAATATGGTGGATGTATGGAGGGAGCTGCACCCAGATAAGAAACAGTATACATGGAGAAGGTTCAATTCTTCTCAGCGGGGGTAGAGACTTGACTATTTTTTAATCTCAAACCACCTAATGCTTGATATAAAAAATGCTGGAATTAAAACAGGCTATCGTTCAGACCACTCTATAGTTACCCTGGATTTCAAAACAGAAATAAAAAAGAAACACAGAGGCTATTGGAAATTCAATAATTCATTACTGAAAGATAAAGAGTACGTGGCTACTATAAAAAACACTCTGTTAGAAGTTAAAAAACAGTATAGTTTAATGGTATATAATAAAGACAATATTGAAAGTATTCCAAATGAGGACTTACAGTTAAGTATTAGCGATCAGTTATTTTTTGAAATGTTACTGCTAGAAATAAGAGGTAAATCGATATCCTATGCTGTGTATAAAAAGAAAAAAGAAAAAAGCATAGAGGAGGCACTAAAAAGGAAATATCTGAAATGGAATCAGAGATGGCAGAGAATGGATGTGAAACTATTGTAAATGAGCTTGAAAGGAAGAAAAAAAACATGTTGGAAACCCTCCGAAAAAAGAAAGTGGATGGTATGATTGTAAGGTCTAAAGCAAAATGGATACAAGAAGGTGAAAAAAAAACTCAAAATACTTTTGTGGATTGGAAAAAAAAAAAAAAGGCACTTTGTTGATAAATGTATGTATAATTTAGAAGACGATAGAGGAGAAATAATTACAGAACACAGTGCAATTAAGAATGAGGTTAAATTATTTTATGAAAATTTATACAAAAATCCAAAGAAAATGAACTTCTTAATGTTGACCTAACAACAGTGATAGATGGGCCTAAGTTAACAGCAGAAGCAAGTTTGTCAATTGAGGGTGCCATTTCAGTTGGAGAGGCCCTCATAGCTCTTAAGAAAATGGACAATGACAAAAGCCCCGGCTCAGACGGTTTTAGCATAGAATTCTTTAAATTCTTTTGGTCTCTGACCTTGGCACCTTCTTGGTACGTTCTATCAATGATGGCTTCAGGAATGGTCAAATGTCAGTTACGCAGAGAAGAGGTATAATAACCTGTATCCCAAAAGAGGGTAAGCAAAAAAAATATGTTAAAAAATTGGCGGCCAATTACTCTTCTCAACACTTCGTACAAAATTGCTTCAGCTTGCATTGCACAAAGGTTTAAGTCAGTCCTGCCAGATATCATTCATGAAAGTCAGAAGGGATTTTGCCAGGACGGTATATTGGTGAAAATATACGTCTTATGTACGATATTTCTTCATTACACAGAATCTCATGATATTCCAGGTTTGTTGCTCATCATAGACTTTGAAAAAGCCTTTGACAGTATAGCATGGTCTTTCTTCTTACAAAGCGTTTAGATTTTTTTGGCTTTGGACCAGAAATGAAGAAATGGATACAAACATTCTATAATAGTACTTCAGCATGTGTGACAGTTAATGGGGATTATACAAGTTGGTTCAATGTTGAAAGAGGAGTTCGTCAGGGAGATCCGTGTTCACCATATTTATACTTGATCTGTGCTGAAATAATGTCATTGTTAATTAGAACAAATGAAGTCATTAAGGGTATAAGTTGACAGCAGCAGTGGATATCATCATTTTATCACAGTTTGCTGATGACACAACAATTTTTCTGGATGGAACCGAAAAAATCATTTAACCAATGTATCCACATTTTGAACTATTTCACACAAATATCAGGTTTAAAAATAATTTAGACAAAACTCAGGCGGTTTGGATAGGGAGCCGAAAGAACTCCAGACTGAAATACATGCCTCACATGCAACTTGAGTGGAATCCACCAGTGTTTAAAGTTCTTGGAATTATCTTCTCAGTGAATATCAATGACATAGTCCCTCTCAACTATAACAAAAAGCTGGAAGAGATTCAGCGTTTGCTATCATCATGGTAGGAGGCAACTGTCGCCTCTTGGTAAAATTACTGTAATAAAAACCTTAGCAATCTCTAAAATTGTACATCTCTTGACAAATCTACCTGACCCAACTGATCATTTTCTTAGTGAACTGAACAACTGTTTTTATAGATTTCTATGGGGTGGAAAAGGCAGCAAGCTCAGTAAGTCATATGTTTGTTCTGAGTATGAAAAGGTGGTATTAGGATGCTGAATTTATAATAATTTTTTTATCTGCATTGAAAATTAGTTGGCTCAGAAGGATCTTCCTCAAGGAAACTTTGGTGCAGAAGGTCATGATGTGTACATGCTTGGATATGCAAAATCTGTCTCCTCCCTCGGAGGTGAATATGCTAACATAATCATGAGCAGATGTACTAATCATTTCTGGGTCGATGTTATAAAGCACTACAGAAAACTCCACTGCAAATGCAAGCCACAGAGTTCCCAGGAATTTCTGGCAGAACATATTCACTATAATCTCAATATCATTCGAGACAAAAAAAAAAACCATACACCAAAATGAGTGGATAGACAATGACATTCTAGTAATTGGTGATTTGGTTGACTGTAATGGAAAGTTCTTAAGCTTTGACAATTTCAAAAGTAAATTTCCCCAGATAACAACAAACTTTCTGCTTTATGCAGGTGTTATCAGAGCTATAATGCAGTATCAAGAGAAAACAGGACTTCTGATTAATAAAAATGAAAAGAATGACTTATCGAACGTTTGGTCCCTCATAAAAAAAATGGGGGAATTCAAAGATGATATATAAAACACTTACTCAGAATGATTCCTCTCCTCCATGTGTGGAGAAATGGCAACAGAATTACATGGATATACAGTTATCTTGGGAAAAAATTTTTCTGAAACCATTTAAATGTACCCCAGATAATCAACTAAGGTGGTTTCAACTGAGACTTTTGTATAGGTTACTTCCTACACAAAGATATTTATATCTGCGCAGAAATATCAGAGTCACCTTTATGTACCTTTTGTGGTATTGAAGAAGAAACAATTGTTCATCTCTTTTGGAGCTGTACATTGGTGAAGAACTTCTGGGCCAGTTTGAGATCTCTTGGTTGAGTGAACATTGTCCCCACTGTGAAAATTTAACCTTTTGTGAAGTTTTTGTTCTCCTTGGCTGGAATAATCAGTATAAAGTTGATGAAGCTGTAGACTTAATTATATTATTAGCCAAATTCCATATCTACAAGTGTAAAATGCAAAGAAACTTGCCAAATATTAATGCATTCAAAAGAACTCTGAAGCACAGGTATGATGTAATAAAATACTGTCATTCAGTGAGTGCATCTTTTGAAAAATTTAATAAAAAATGGATGATTTATAAGCCTCTCATAGACAGTGTTA
>JADBJO010012532.1:70000-82989 GCA_016801955.1 Conus betulinus | reverse complement strand
AAATATTGACGCGTAGGTGCGTAGGAATTCCTATACCTGTTTGTTCTTGCAGTTTCCTTTGCGTCATATTGTATTAACAGTTTTCGGTCGATTTCAGTATCCTACTATCATGATCATTTTGCAATTAATGCCAATCTTGGCTTCATCTACCAGTATTGCTTTGTGCTTGCTTGGTGTCAGTTTGCTTGGTGCAGTCTCGCTCTTCGGAAGCGACGTCAAGTCCTGATGTGATTATCTCTGATTTTCTTGAGGTCAGTCACTGCATCCTCTAAATGATAAGATAAACAAACAACACACACACCACCACACACACACCCAACCACACACACACACACACACACATTTACAATACTAATAATGCTAATATGATTAATGATGCTAAAAAGTAATAATCATATATAATAGCAACAAGTACACAACAACATATAAATAAGTAATAATAAGATAAGAATAAGAAGAAGAAAACGAATAATACCACAACAACAACAACAACAACAACACCAATAATAATTATTATTGATTATTATTATTTATTTTTTAAATTTTTATCACATCCCTTATTTGTTTCTTAAAGTAGTGAATAGTAATGATAATATCATGAGGGGTTCGGACCATTCGCTAGGGGGGGGGGCTGTCGCTGGTGGCGGAGGAGGGTGGTAAGCAAATGCTGGACGGAGATTTGATTGATGGCTGGCAGTATAGCATAGCATTGTGACTATACACTATCTTATCAGTATTATTATCAGTATGAAATTGATTATCGGTCATCACATCATCACAGCAGCCTCATCATCACATCATCAACACACCATATTTATGCGTTGTGGTGTGCGCCTTCATGCGTGCTGCGTGATTCGTGCGTGCGTGTGCGCACTGTGTATGTTTGTAGTGTGTGTTGTGTGTGTGTGGTGTGTTTGTGTGTTGTGTGTGTGTGTTGTGTGTAATGTGTCACCTGTGGATCGCCCACGATCGAACGTCAATTCAACAGTAACAGTGAATAGTTCATTAGGTGGGGAATGGTGGTCGTGTAAGTTTCGCCACGACACGGTCGAACCTAAACACAAACCTCGTGCTAGTTGTCCCAACAGTTGTTTTTCTGATTCTGATAGCCCAAGCGGAATATTTCAATTGCCAATTACTGTCTCGCCAGGCTGATTGCTGTATCAATCTAAGAATTTGGTACATCTCGTCAGAGTTTCTTATAGCCTGGTATCGGGGGTCCGACGTGGAATTTCCATGGCCTGACCTAATCCAGTACGAATCACCAACTGACAAGAGCAAGTATCTCGGCGCCATGAAATCCCAGAAGACAACATTATTTTGCTAAATTTAAAACAGACGGGGCTTACCGGGGGTCAGTGCGTAGCATACCCTATAGCCCACTTTTGTTCCCTCGGTCAATGTAAAGGGTGCTCGACAAGGTTGCTCTCGAGTGATATTGTATCAGTTGACTGTCGCTTAGATGGTATCAATCACCTGAATTTGTAATTGAAGATCTATCCTGACTTCATCTTGACTAGTTTTTTCTTTGAGCGATTCCACAGTTTGCTTGGTGTCATTTTCGTCTCTTTCGGAAGTGATGTCACAGTCCTTTGTAGCCATCTCCTCTGGATTTCTTTAGGTTGCAGTCACTTGCAACTTCTAGAATCAAACACCAGGATAATAATGACTGATAACAATAACAACAACAGACAATAATAATAATAATTAATAATCATACTACTCATAGTATCCTTCTTCTTATTGACACCTAATCAAAGCAAATAAAAGTAGCCCTCGTCTACTTAGTACTCATTATGACACAACAACAACAACAACGGACCGAAACATGACAAAAATCGTCATCAACTCGTCCTCAACCGCAGCATAGCCTAACATTAATGTGAGTGATGATGATGATGATGATGCTAGCGGTGCTTCATTCTTGGTGTCTTACGTCGTCGCGTAGTAGTAGTCTTGGGCTCGTCTCTCCATCCTCAGTCGTCGCCGTAGTCCGTGCGTTGTTGTTGTTGTTGTTGTAATTGTCCCCTCCCGAATTTTCAAAATCCTCTGCCCTTAACTCCTTCCCTCGCTCCTCTCCTCCCCTCCCCCGCGTGCCGTGCTGTGCGTCGTGTGCGGCTAGGCTTGCGCGCTCGCGTGTGTGTTTTGGGAATGTGTGTGTGTGGGATGGTGTGTGTGTGGTCCTCATAAGTGGGGACTGGAGGATCGGAGTCGTTAACCTTCCCCATCAAATGACGAAGTTAGCATCTGTGAGGAGTCGGATTTGTCGATGGTTGCACGTCTGCTAGAGGGAGAACACTTGGTTGATTTCCTTGGACTCTCGGTTTGGTATTCGATGCTGTTAACTCGCGTTCTCTCCCGCTGCAGGTGAATATGTGATATCATGCTTTCAGTATCCCATCAGGCTGGCTGCGGATTACCATGATCCGATTGGAATCAGCACCGGAGGGGTTAATTTTCCAAGTGCTGAGCTAATCTCAATATGAATAACTTCAACGGCACAAGAACAGGCGGACGTTGAAGGCCATATTGTATCTAACGAAAGTTAGGGCAATTTCGGAAGGGACATGACGATAATGTTGGCAATTGAAGATCTATCCTGAAGTCAGCTTACCAGTTTTCCCCCCTTCTTTGGGGATTCGACAATATGCTTGTGTCAGTTTCATTTCACTCTTCTGCAACGACGTCATTAGTATTTTCTGTAGATCATCTCTGGATATTCTTTAAGAGATCGGGGACAGGGTGATCACTGTGTCAACCGTTCTGCAATTACAATAACATAACCGATAAAAAAGTGATAACATAAATACCCAATAGGGTGAGGTTGGGAGCGTGAAATATAAGTAATAATACCGTCATGAGGACAGCACAGCAGCGGCCGGGTAACACTGTATGATGCTTACTAAGGGCGTGAAATTAGACTCGTTGTAGTAGTAGATGTTATAATCTTATCATATTAATATTCATCATAAATCAGTAGTGGTTAGTATGGTAATTAATATATTGTACAAATTAAGTTATCATATATCAATTCGTGTTGTGCCTGCGTCAGTCACTGCATTTGTGGAACACACTAATATGGGGGGTATTATGAGAATAGTAATAATAATCATAGGGCAACAATAACAACATAATAGCTAACAAGCCGTATCAACAGCGTGTCTCATAAATATGATGACGGGGGATGATTCTGTCTAGTATGATTTATTATCATTATTAAGCATTCATTTTATTATGAATTTTGTATAGATAATGCGCAACAATTACAGTAATGTAAGTCTGAAAACCAAGTGGCAGATTACCCAGTATAATGCGCTGGTACCATGCATTATGGTTGTACATGATTTTGAGCGAAAGGAAATATCGTACAAATTGAGAAGAACAAAATAATTGAAGATTAGAGTAAAAGCTCAACATCGTATTCCATAATGGATGAAACCCCTCACCGGGTGGGGGTCAAGGCTGCAGGAGGTGGAGGTGTGACACAACTCTGCGGGGGCAGGTGCCACATCCAAAAGGTTGAGGCTAAAGGGGGAATTGTAGGTCGTGGGAGAAAAAAACGTGGCGAGAGTGTGGGTTCGGGCGTCGGGGCGGGGGGTGGCGTCCACGGCTTATTTCTCGTGTCTGTGGGTGGGGTCGGGAATTGAAAGGGTCGCTTGGTCTGGGGGTTTCTTACGATAGAAAGGGGTGGCCGGGTGCAGAATACTTGCGCGACCCAAGCCTCGGCCACAGGGGGGAGACTACGGCTTATTTGTGGTCTGTGCTCAATTGGCGCGACGTCCTAATACATGTCGGTGTGCCCGCGCCCCGCCAGGTGTGTCGCAAAGATCCAACAGCACACCCGACAAAGCGGCCGAGCGTGACAGGGTTCAGTAGTGTGCAAATAAACCAAGTCTGAATCGGGTGGGGACAGCCAGGTGAAAAAGCATTTTTGAAAACTAGTAAACATCTACAGCATCACAGTATACAAATGTAAAGGACAATCTTTCGAGCCTATGGCTTTAGATCCTCTTGAGGATGCCACAGTGAGACTCAAATAATATATGTGGAACAGTCTGCGAGCTGTGATCCATGGGGTGGATTACTAGACTCCTCAGAAGGGCTTGATCTGCTGTGGTTGCAATAGCCCCGGCCATAAGCTATTGTACAGCGGCTAAGAATTGTTGCAGGAACAACCTTCTTCCTTGGACTCCTAAACAGATGCCATTTCATATATATATAAGCGCCACCACTGTGTGTGTGTGTTGTGTGTGTGTGTGTGTGAGTGGTGCTGTGTTTGTTGTT
This sequence comes from Conus betulinus, assembly GCA_016801955.1. NCBI lineage: Eukaryota > Metazoa > Mollusca > Gastropoda > Neogastropoda > Conidae > Conus > Conus betulinus. The sequence continues at coordinate 78,705 of JADBJO010012532.1, read as the reverse complement.
TTGTGTGTTTGGTTTGTGTGATTTTGACTACGTGTGACTTCGGAGTGAGTATGTCATTTGTATGGAGTACACTTTGAGTCTTTGGTGGATTTCATTGATCCCTGGACGTGTTTATAATGTTTGATTTGGGTTTATCATAACAAAGGCACATTTGTGTTTACCCCTAGCGACTCTGTGACTAGTCACAAGTAAATTTTATCGACATGGTCTGATCCATAAGTTACTCATTGTAAAAGCTGAACTCAAGCGGCACTGAAAGATTTGGCAGCTCATATTCATATTATTTGCTAATACATGACACTTGGTGTGCGTAGTATATTGGCGGTACGTTTAGGCTCTATAAGTTTCGGAGTCATATGCGTCCTGATAGTTCTGGTCGGATTTCCCATATCATACATGAGGATGCCAATTGAAGTGGTCTCCTGCATAGTCAGCTTACCCAGTTTTCCTCTTTGAGTGGATTCCACAGTTTCCTGGGTGTCAGTTTTTTCGTTCTTCGCAAGCGGACGTCACATTCTTCTTCTGCAGGTCCTCCCTGGATTTCTTATGAGTCAGTCACTGCATGCATTCTGTAGAGTCCCCCTTCAACTTGATTTTCCTCTCGTAGGTCAGCAATCCTTCTCCGTCATTGCTGACAACATGCTGGTGGTATCAGGCATGAAACGGTCAAGTTTATCAGCCAGGTTCTTGAAGGTAGGAGGTCTTGTGACGTCATCGTCATCAGCTGTTTCATTCATCCACCAGGCTTCCCATGAAGCTTGAACATCGTCCCACCTGCAGCCCAGAGGTATTGGTATGGCCGTAACTCCAGGGCCAGGCGGTGTCTTCATTCTCTGCATGCTGTTGGTGATGATCCACTTTATCCTCAGACAACAGGGCTGCCTTCAGCTCGTTCCGGAGCACAACGACATCCGGGTCATTTCTGGACAACTGTGCCCGATGCACGTGACACCAGGCAGCTCCCCTGTCGATGGCAAAGGTCAAGGCCGATTTTCTCTGCCTGAAGGTGACCCTTGTCCTCGTCCTCTTTGCGGGACACAGCGTCCAGAAGACGGTCCCGTGACTGTTTTGACCCCAGGTGAGCAGCTGGTCAAAACGCGCATGGACTTTTTGTGAGTCGTTTCCCTGTGCGTAGCGTGCTAACTGTCGTTCCTTGCGATCCACGCTTCTTAGGGAAGACTGCATGATGTGGATCTGTTACAATGCAGAGAGAACATCAGCTAACCACAAATCATCTCTCTCTCTCTCTCTCTCTCCCCTCGTCTCTCCTCTCTCTCTCTCTCTCTCTCTCTCTCTCGCAAACAACTGTGTTTTAACATCACTTTCGTGATTTTGCATATATACTATGTGATTCACGGAATGGAGTACTATAAATTTTTACACGAACTGATTCATTAAGTTCTGTACGTACATCTTTGAAAGTGTGGTGGTTCTACTTGATTGCACAAAGTGAAAAATTGAACTTTAATTGTGATTTGAGCAAGTTTCCTTCCTTATCTCGCCTACACGAGTTACGCAGCGCGCGCCAGCGAGGCCTAGCAACACCACAGTAACGCGCAGAAGGTAGGGAAGATTTGTACTTGTGTAGCAGACTGGAAGGACTCTGTGTGTGTGTGTGTGTGTGTGTGTGTGTGTGTGTGTGAGTCCAGCTGGGAAAGCGGGTTAATCAGCACGGCAACATCTGTGTGTTTGTGACTCTTCCGCCGACCTTCTTTCTCTGAGTTCCACACAGAACATCCCACCAAACATCATGTGCCCAGCGCTCAACACATTGGCCGTGGCTGGCGCCTAACATGCCAGCTATGACTACTTACAGTGACTAGCTTGGGCATTGGCATGGCTGAAGCTTCTAATTGTTTCCATGGCAGTGCGGCACCAGGTCCCTACAACTATGGGGCCAACCATGGCCTAAGAGAGTTCATTTTCACTGGACCATTCAATTGAGAAAATTTCACACAAAATCAACCCAATACGAAAAATATTTTTGTCTCAGCGAAAATACATATGCCACATTGGAGGTATGTACTTGGACCACAGATATGTTGGCAATTATGCACCAAAGGGCCTTACTACCACATGGACCGACCTTGGGCCTCATCACAGACCGTACAGTGAAAAGTATTCCATTGTGGAGTTAGCATGTCCCATCCCATCAGATTTGTACCAGTCTACATTAGGGATACAGGCTGGTCTGAAAAAAAAACTGCTGAAGATACATATCTATTATACAACACACCAGTCCTTCGAATGAGACTATAAACCGAGGTTCCGTGTGTGAACGCACGCATAACATCTTGCACACACGTAAAATCCCATCACCAACATTCGGAAGAGTAGGCCAGTTTGGCCGTTGGTATGGATGACACGTTACACGTAGCATGCACCCTGAGTGAGAAATGGAAAGAATGAAGGAAGTAATTAAGGAAAATGAGTGACCGATATTGAACGATATTGACTGGATGACACGGGAAACGACTGAATGAAGCGCCAGCTGGCAGCTCTTCAGTCGGCACTACCCAGTAGGCAGCCGGTTGTGTAAATGAGTGTTACATGTTTATAGTTGATTATTGTAAAGCGCTGTGAGCTCTAGTGAGAAAGGGCGCTCTCTATAAATGTACGTTATTTATTATTATTATTATTATTATTATTATTATCCTTGTTCAGGGTACGGCATGTGAGGACTGGGTGGACAGTGAGTTCAAACACATTGCGTGCCATTGTGCACACATGGCTACAAACACTGTCCGCCCTGAACTCCTGCCAGTGACAGACTTACGGCAGCCAGATCACTCCACTGTACTGGTCATTCTGACCAGCGTCGATGCCCGACCAGCCGAGGATGATGACAAGCGCCGCATTGTCATTACCACTTGCACACACTACCGTGGCACCAGGGGAGATCATCGACGTAGGGGAGATCACCGTGTGTCATCAGAGAGACGCAGATATGTACCTGAACTCTCCCTGTCAACCCCCACTCCACTCCCAATTCAGAAGCATCTACCCATGCTCATCTCCCAATCACCTTGCCCTCCCAGCCTGCTGTTCCCTCCTCTTCCCATCCCCAGTGCCACACCACAGTGGAGAAGAAAGCTGGGTTTTCTACAGTGAGCTCTACACAACACCAAGACACTAATGACGTCGTCCCTTCCCCTACACAGTCTACCATTAGTGAACATAGTGCATGTGTCACTCAAAACATCCCTTAACACTGTGCCACCCCTACCTCCAATGACCCTCAAAACTGTGCCACCCCTACCTCCAATGACCCTCAAAAACTGTGCCCCCCTACCTCCAAAAACTGTGCCACCCCTACTTCCAATGACCTCCAATGACCCTCAAAACACCAGCCCTGACAATCTCTCCAGCAACAATGGACTCATCTCCCACTCCAATGAGTGACCAACTGAGGACAACAGTGAATCTGGCAATAGTTGTTCCCATGAAGACTGTGTCGCAATGGAAGAATTTCTAGCAATAACCCAAGCCCTACAGGCTGAAGTCTCTTCTCTATGCGCAGCTCTTCAGGAAGCAAGACAGACACTTAAAATAGAAATAGATTCCTTCATAACTCAAATACATCATCAGTCATCTCAAAACAAATCGCCACATCAAAAATCATCCAGTTCTCTGCAACCCCGGTAGAAGCAGAAAAACAAACGCCAGTTGTCTGAAAAGCCCTCCTCTCCTCGCTCATCATCAAGCATTACTCCTCTAAATCCCTCTTCTTCTACCTTCCGTCCGACCCCTGTCCTGCCTCTCAAAATCCCTCCCCTCCCACTACTACAGTCTCTTCCCCTTCCACCCTTCACCCACAAGAACCTGCCAGACAAAATGCTACAGTCAGCCATGCTAATGCTGACCTTAGCACAGCTGGTAAGCTTGAGTCCCCCTCCCATCCCACTCTCAGAAAGATTAACCTTGAATTAACAGGCAACTGTCATTATGCTAGGAGACTCTGTCATCAAAGGTGTAAACCTTCTCTACTCCTTCCCTCTTCATACAAACAGCAAAAAGTCAGTGTCAGTGGCTTGACGCTTTCTCAACTCACAGAGTGGTTGTTAAGTTGTCAAGTGCCCACACAGACAACTCGAGATGTTGTCTTTCATGTGGGCATCAACGACTGCAGACAACAATCAACATCAGCAGAGGGTGGCATCAGTACTGAGACGTGGTCACAGCTGCTCTCCCAGTGCAGACACATTTTCCCCAAAGGCGTCAATACAAGCATCTGGTATCATTCCTGGGAGGGGCCACCCCCCCACTGAATGCTCTAATACTGCTAGCAACAGCAACTTGCAATTAGCATGTGAAAACATGAGGGTCAAGTGTACAGACCACTCAAACGTTTTTACCACCACTAGCAGAGCACCCAGAGTGGCTTTATACAGTGATGCTGTTCAACCCTCCAAGAAAGGAACAGCCTGCATTGCAGAAGGCTTGTTTGCTCACCACATCAAAGCGTGACGCCGGGAAAAGGAGAGGGCCGCCTGCTGAAGGCAATTTTAGGAAATCAACAAGTGGTAATAAGCCCTCTCCCCCACTGCTATACAACAGGGAAACCCTGTCCCCCAGAAACCAACAAGTGGTAATAAGCCCCCTCCCCCACTGCTACACAACAGGGACACCCCGTCCCCCAGGAAATCAACAAGTGGTAATAAGCCCCCTCCCCCACTGCTACACAACAGGGACACCCCGTCCCCCAGGAAACCAACAAGTGGTAATAAGCCCCCCCCCCCCCCCCCCACTGCTACACAACAGGGAAGCCCCGTCCCCCAGGAAATCAACAAGTGGTGATAAGCCCCCTCCCCCACTGCTAAACAAACAGAGAAACCCCGTCCCCCAGGAAATCAACAAGTGGTAATAAGCCACCTCCCCCCCACTGCTACACAACAGAGAAACCCCGTCCCCCAGGCGCCCCACCAACCATCTGAGCCATTCTGCTCCCCACCCTCCCTGTATGATCGAACCTTTCCATTCATCCCTCCCCCCCTAATAACCATCCCAACCTTGTCCCTCATTCAACTAGCCATCACCCCTCCCTCATTTTCTCCTATCAACCATATGGATTTAGATGAATTTCCGCCCCTATTAAGCTATCACCCCGGATCCCAACCACCTGTCTCTCCATTAAGAACAAAACACTCGTCACTATCATGTGACAATGAACGTCACTGTTATTTGCTACCTAGGAAAATGTTTCCTCAATTTCATTCCATGTATTATCCCCCCTTTTCCTCCTCGCACACCTCCTGGTTTCTGGCAGTGGCCATACTACATGCCTGTCCCTCCCTCCCCACCCCGTATCCTCCCAACGATCATCCATGCTGAAATGAAAAAGCCCTCTGGGATAATCTTCCTGCTACAAGGAGAGTACACAAGCCGAAGTTGCAGACTAAAGAAATCGTGCAAAGCAGTACTGGAGGTGTCGAAAAATTTTTACAAGTGTGTGTGTAACATCATCATTTGTTTATGCAGGTATGCTATATGCCCATGTATATAATTCTATACGATATTAACATGTGTGTTCAAGGGAGAAAAGGGTGGGAGTAAAGGACTGTGACCACGTTGCACACAGTGCTAACAATGAGAAAAGGCGCAGCCTTCTGTGTGTGTTGAAAGAAAGTGACTCCAATCCTCATGGACCTGGTGCCCGATGCAGCACATAAAAAGATAAAATGAAATAAAAAATAAATTCACAAGCCTAAAAACTGCATTGTGGACACTTTGCATCGTATAGCAAGTGTGAAGATTATAACACTTTTCTTTATCAAATTATATCTGACTGAGAAATTCTCTCTCTCTCACTCTCTCTCTCTCTCTCTCTCTCTCTCTCTCTCTCTCTCTCTCTCTCTCTCTCCGTCCATTTTTATTATATCATAGTTTCTACTGTATCTAAGTGGTGTATGAGCACGCTAAGAAACCTCCTGTGGTATAGATTAACTTTCGGTGAGACTTGTCACAGGTGAGTTACATAACTCTGTGAATTTAACTTCTGCCTGTGTTTCATATCATTATTCTTTTGCATTGAGCATTGTTTTTTTTTTTTAGTGCTGTTTTGCAATTGTTTGCAAATTTAGTTTTGTTTGTTTTCTTATAGTCATTATCCTTTTGCATCGAAGATTGTTGTGTTGTATGTGTACTATATGGACACATTTGTGTTTGTTTTTAAGTGTATCATCGCTATTTTCGTTTAGTTTCACAAATGGTACAATCATCTTCAGCGTGGCCACAGGAAGACGGATTACGTATTGGACATCTAAATGTATACTATATACAAAACAAATTACAGGAGATACCCACTATACTGTCAAATCAAGACAAATCCTTTCATATATTTAGCTTCACTGAATCAAGACTTTCAGATATTGTCCCTGATGCCACTGTCTTAAGCTCCGGCTACAATATCATACGCAGAGATCTCACCGAATCCGAAACTACGGGCATATTAATTTACATTCATGAAACATTAAATGCGCAAACGCTTTTATGAACCTGAAAGTTTTGGAAATTGAAACGGTTTGCCTAACAATCAGGTTGGAGAGAACGAAACCCATTAAAATCGGATTTATCTATCGAAATCCAGCAGAAAATGCTGACTGGATGGACAAGTTTACGGCCATGATGGATGCAGCATCACTTGATGCTACAGAATTGATTATTTTAGGTGATTTCAACATTGATTTATTGAAATGCCAAACATCATGGTCAGATAGGACTACTTCGTATAGCTTAACCCAAATTATAGACATGCACACCCGTGTAACGCCCACTAGCAAAACATTAATTGACCACATCTATCTTTCTGAACCACATAACGTCATTGAGAAACGTGTGCCTTTGAATGGATGCAGCGACCACTTTCCAGTATGTATTACGTGGAAAGAAAGGGAATCAAATTTCTTAAAACAGGCCACAAACATATCACTTATAGATAACTTGGACAATTCCACGAAGATAACTTTCTCACTGACCTCATGAATTCCCCCCTTATAAATGTTTATAATTACACTGATCCAGAGAAAGCGCCAGAGTTTTGGCCACATACGTTTAATTCTGTTTATGACAAGCATACGCCACTCAAAACGCGTCGAGTTAAACATAGTGCAAAACCAAAGTGATGACTGATGAAATACAAGCTGCTTGTTTCTTACGCGACGATCTGTTTGAAGCAGAAGGGAAGTCGGAAGGATTTTTAAAAGGCAATGTAATAAAGTCAATTCACTCAAACGGACAGCAAAAAAATGAAATTGTTTCGTGAACTTGTAGCCAACAAACAAAGTTCGAAATCCGAATGGCAAGCAATAAATGAACTTACAAAATAAAACTTCACACAATCAAAGATAAGTCTGATAAATCAGCATAACATCAAATGAACACAACAAACGCTTTACAACAGTTACAGAACACATTGTCAAAGAAAAGAATACTGACACAAATGAACTACAAAAATTGAAAAACTTTTGTAATGCTAAGAACATTCATTCAGCTCCACCAGTTCTACCTATGACAGTCAGTGATGTTTACAAACGCTTTTATGCCAGTTAAAGCAGACAGGAAGTCGCGGACTTGACGGGATTGATGGAAAGATTCTGAAACTATCAGCACCTGTTATATGTGAAACTCTTACCTACATTTACAATTTATGCATTGATAAATGCCACTTTCCTGTTCAGTTCAAAGTTGCAAAAGTTATACCCAATTTTTTTTTTTATCTGGAGACAAATCTGATCCATCGAACTGTAGACCTATATCTATTTTGCCAGTTCTTTCCAAGCCCTTGGTAAAAACACATAAATAAACATCTTCTCGCCACCATTTTGACTCTTCCAACCTACTAAATAAAAGTCAATCGGGGTTCAGGACACACATTCACAGCAAATAAACAATAATTTAGCCACATTACCCATTTTCTCACATATGACATACATTCATATAGAGGAATTTGGGATTTCAATTAAACATCTTCTCGGTTCATGAAATCAATGGACAGGGGAATAAAACTTTGTTTAAATCTGACACTTCTGCATTTAACCGATCGATATCTTCGTCCTGACTGAAGAAGGTCATACTGATTTGCAAGAACGTGGGTCTGGTCACACGTAATCTTCTTCGCTTTACAAAACACACGGCACCTGTATAGCTCACTCAGACTTTTTGTCTCTCACCAACGATTTTTTCCTCCCACGTTCACCACTTTCTCAATCACATTTCTGCTCTTCACAGTCAACCCACCATACCAACACATAAATGAGAAAGTTAGAACAGATTCCAAGAAGCATGAATAAAATGTCCGAAGAATGTCAGTTTCACATGAAATGATCGCAGCTTGCGAAGACAATATAATCTGGTTTGACATTTTTTTGTGGACATACTCAACATGGGATTTAAAATTCAGCTTATTATCTATAAAAGTTCCTAAATATTTGTATGATTCAACACGTTCTACTTCAGCACCTTTGATAAAAAGTGGTGGTACAGCTTTTGGATTCTTTCTAAAATCAATCAACATTTCTTTCGTTTTTGTTACATTCAGATCAAGATAGTTATGATCGCACCAGTCAACAAATCTTTGAACCTCCTTGAAGTAACAGAATCAGAGTTGGAAAGATCCACAAGTGCTGAGTCATCTGAATATTTAATGTACAAAGTTGAATCACTTCCTGAACAATCATTTGTGTACAGAGTAAAAAGCACTGGTGATA
>JADBJO010012532.1:57500-62500 GCA_016801955.1 Conus betulinus | reverse complement strand
AAAATCGTTTCATGGCAAAACAGTGCAATTTTTTTCAATTTCATGACCTGTTTTCAACGCCTAAATCTCAGCTCCATACCGGCTGAACTTGTGCATCAAACAACTTGAAAAATAACACAGCTGAACTGTTTTCAAACTTATACAAAACATTAACACACTTATAATGGCACGTTTGCCTCTGCTCACTAGGTCTTGACATGCAAATGTAAAGCTGAGCTTTGTGGAAAAATAAATACCCAAGTACTTATATGCGTTTACAATTGATATTTTTGATGTACCATAAACCCATCTCTCACATGCAGCCAAATAGCAACCTTTACGGAAAACTAAAAAAATGTGTTTTTGTCCATACGGAATAGCTCAGTTGGTAGAGCGCCTGACCGTAATCTTGGTGATCCTGGGGTTGCGGGTTCGAACCTCCGCCGGGGTGTTTCGGTACAGGGGGATTTTTCCCTCGGAGTTAACATTGGTTCCGACTCCATTTCCCATACAGTCCTTCGAATGAGACTATAACCGAGGTTCTGTGTGTGAGCGCACGCATAACATCTTGCACACACGTAAAATCCCATCACCAACATTCGGAAGAGTAGGCCAGTTTGGCCGTTGGTATGGATGACATGTTACACATAGTATGCACCCTGCCTGAGTGAGAAACGGAAAGAATGAAGGAAGTAAGGAAAATGAGTGATCGATATTGAACGACATTGACTGGATGACACGGGAAACGACTGAATGAAGCGCCAGCTGGCAGCTCTTCAGTCGGCACTACCCAGGTAGGCAGCCCGTTTGTGTAAACGAGTGTTGATTGTAAAAGCTTAGAGCTTGGTCTCTAGCCGAAAATAGGCGCTATATAAGTATTCATTATTATCATTATTATTATTACTTACCTTAAGCTCAAGTCTTTGTACAGCAAAGTATAAACTATTCAGCTGAGTTTGTAAACTTATAACAGTTTCAGATAACAACACATTATCGTCGGCAAACAGCAAAATGAATAACTGAACCAAATTAAGAGTAACACCATGCCTACCCTTTTCAATAATTTCGAAAGCTAATTCATTCATGAACAACGAAAACAAAACAGGACTACGAACATCCCCTTGCTTAATCTATTGCGTACACATAATAAAATCACTTAACCTAGCCCCACTCTTTATTTTGACTTTCACGTTTTCATACATTCTTCTCACACAACTATAAAGCTTACCTTTATGCCATTTAAAAAAAAGAATTGGCCATAACAGTTTCCTTGAAATCAAACCAAATGCTTTCTCGAAATCAACAAAACCAACATAATTTTCTGTTATTAGCAAACTGTTTTTGAACCATTGACCACAAAGTAAACATTGTGCTATAATCCTTTTTGAAGCCAGATTGAAATTCTCCTGTAATATTTTAGTTCTACCCACTCTGCTAATCTTTTATTAATTACAGAACCGTACAGTTTACTGGCTATGTTACATAATGAGATGCCCCTGTAATTATTTGGATCATTTACATCTCCTTTTTTTTACAAAGGAAGAATGATCGACTCAGTCCAGCTTTCAGGATAGATCCCCTTATCAAACAAAACATTAAATAATTTTACGAGAAATTGTGTAGCATTGTCCCCTAAATGTTTAAAAAAAACAACACTCTCCCTTTAAGTCCATCAGGTCCTGCAGCTTTACAAGTTTTTAACTTTTTGTATTGCAGACAATACCTCGTGTTTTGTGATGGACCGATCTAAATAATTGGTATACTCGTCATCTTCTGATAACTGACCAGCATAAACATAGAATTAACGGTGTCATTTTTTTTCCAAAATATTCTTAAAGTGATCATGCCATCATGTACTGTGATATTATTCTGATTCTGCGTACTCGTCTGTAATACAAATTGAACATTTTCCTCAAATTCCTGCTGTTTGTTGATAGAATTAAGAACTTTTAAAAACAATGAATTGTTATATGACTTTTTCTTTCTGTCTAATAAATTCTTGTGTTCTCTTCTGCATACGCAATATACATGACAGTCGGTAATATTTAATGTTCTGTTACATGTTCTCAATAACTTTCTTACATGTTGTCTTTAGTTTGACATTCTGAATCAAACCATTTATTGTGTTGTCTTGTACAACCGACGGAAATTTTCTGTTTCATAGAATCTGCAGCATACTTTACAGCATCATTAAATAATCGAGAGCTACATTTGCATTCACATCTAACATGTCTGACGCATTCAACAATTGCTTATGAACATCATCTGGATTAATTGCAATACAAAAATCAGTTGCATGCTCATTTTTCACACACACATTTTTCCACATATTCTCTCTTATTAGATATCCATGTTCACATGTGCCTTTTACATTCATTCTGAATTCTAACGGCACGTGATCAGTTTCGATCCGTTCACTCACTCACAAAAATGCACAGGAAGTATTCACAATGTCAAAAAAATCGCATGATGCAACAAAGTAATCGTCCACACTGCTGCCAGAATCACACATACATGTACACAACCCCTCTTTATCGACATTACATACACCATTGAATAGGAATAACCCCAAAGCTACACACATATTCAACAAATATTTACCATACATATTTACACCCTTGTCTTTTGAGCATCGTTTGATTTTGACGTGATGAAATTTATCAAACCATGAAAACTGTGCAAATGCATCAGTAATATCCACAGAAACATCAGCTGTTCTTCCACTGAAATCACCACACATCAAAACTGACATATCATCATGTAAACTAAGCGTTTCAATCAAACTATCTTCAATCTGTCTTATTACATTATCAATATTAGAAAAAGCATAGTATGGTGATCCTTCTGGAGGAACATAGCAACACACATACAAAACATTGTTTGGCAAGTGAAACAAATTTTTATCGATGATAAACATCAAAACATTATCAAAATTTGAATCGGGTTTCTTCCCGTTTGTCATAAGTTTATTTCTAATCAAATATTTTACACCACCTGATCTTCTTCCACGTTCTGTAAATTTAAGAGCAGGTTTAATGAAGACAGTGTGTCAGGAAAAACTGTAGACTGAAATTATTCAAGAAAAGTTTCCACTAAGCAAACAAAATTAAAAAAACGACACATAGTTGATAAAATGATGGTCGGAAATCTTAGAAAACAAACCGCGAACGTCCCAATGCAAGAATGAATATTTTCTGCTATTGACAGACATGTTCGAAAAGCTATTATCTTGACTGCGTGCACTTGGGACCCCGCTGCGCAAACACATGTCTTCTTGACTGTGTGCACTTGGGACCCCGCTGCGCAAACACATGTTTTTTTACTACAATGTTTACATACAAACACATTATTCAAGGGTGCGCTTGCACTGGCAACGGCAGCGCAGTCAGGTGACGACCTGCCTGACATACGGGTAGGCGAACACACAGTATCAGCTTTCCCGACCACACTTTCAAGTGCTGAACCGCGTTCAGTCAACTCCGTCCCCACAGCCGGTGATAACCTTACACTTTCTGCCCTCGAATTTTTACCTAGCTTGTTGGGGTGGCACACTACACTGTGTCCAGAACTAATGTGAGGCCGGCCGTGTCCCTATGGCGATTCAACTATGTTGTCATTATCATCAAGAATAAACCTCTTGCCATCAATGACCAGATAATCGTAAATCATTGTGGCTCTTTTCTGTTGCTTCCTGGCTTCCTTCAGATGAGGAGAAAGTTTCCTTCTGATTTTTCTAACCCGTTGTGAAAAGTCTTCGCCAATGAATATGTTCGTTCCTTTTATTTTCCGTTTTGCCTTCAATAACTTTAGCTTGTCTTTGTAAAAAGTACCCCTGGCTATAAGGGGGATGAATTTTCCTTTGAATTTATACGATGGACCCTGTCGAAAGAAAAATCATCTGTAAGTTCTAATGTGTCCGTGATCATATCCTTCAACAAACCCTCACAGTTTTCTGCTATCTCACTTCTGTGCCTTACGATGCCTTCAACAATGATGTTATTACATTTGGACCCGACCTTCCAAATCATCAGTTTTCATTTCAAAACAGTTTAGCCTTTCTTTCAACTCTCTGTTGATTCGGTCAGTACATTGTTCACTTGCCTGAGGTCACTGACGTCTTCTCTAAGAGTCTCAACTTCTTTTAAGGCAGAGAACGCGTCCATAAATACCCGCATGTCTTGTTTCATTTCATTGAAACTGTCTCTCAGAGAAGTCAACATCGTCATCAAATCAGTCATTGTTGGTTGCTGTCCACTCACACTTTGCCGTCTTTCCCCCCATGGTCAGTAGAACACCCTGCGTCCAGACTCACTCTGTTGGATCTACTGGCACTCGTGAGATGGGTCTGCTTGCCGGACGTGCTTCGGAGGACCTGGGTTCGGTTCTACACATCACCACATTGCATCAGGAGGTTGCTGAAGAAAATCACCGTGAGGGTCAGTCCTACCACAACACCGTCCGTACGGCTTTTTGGTGTCAATGTCGGGAATCGTTGTTCAGTCTTCCTCCTTGCCCGATCAAACATGAAGGAGACGAAAGTGGCAACAAAGCTACCACATCTTGCTCTGAACACAAGTGGTTCAGCTGGCATGGCATCTGAAGTTTACACTGGCCAATTTACAGTAACGGGGGGTGTACACTGTCGCATGAAACTGGCATGAAACGTGAGACAATGAGCAGCCACAACTTACTCTGTCAAGTGCGTAGAAAGAGCCCCCCCCCCCCCCCCCCCCCCTCCCCCCGAGAGAGAGAGAGAGAGAGAGAGAGAGAGAGAGAGAGAGAGAGAGAGAGTATTCTTTCATCCCAGAAACTTACCTGCGGATTGATTACACCCCGCCGAAAGTGCTCTTCTTTACTTCCTGGTTCTCCCGCCCGTTGCCATGTTGAATAGTTCCAAACAAAACGCTATGATCCAGTAAGAATAGGCAGTGTTTCCTACCCTCGGCAACTGGGCAACGAATGTAGGTCTTTATATCACCACCTTACCTGTCTCTAGCAGAAATAAATTCACAGTTCGAAAT